>JANIIA010000001.1:35020611-35040090 GCA_027478495.1 Erythroxylum alaternifolium
ATAAAGATAGTGTCTCCAGATCTTCAGAGCAAAAACCACTGCAGCCAACTCTAAATCATGCACTGGATAGTTTACCTTGTGAGCCCTCAGCAGCAAGATCTTTAAACTTACAGACCAAAACAAAGTCAATTTTTTTAATCAATGTCTTCTGAAGCCGCACTTAGAAGTTGCAAACGCGTTGTAGCGTTGATTATCTTATTTGCTGTAGGTTTTATATTTGTTGCTGCTTATAAGGGCCAAGAGAATGCAGACAGTGTTAAACCTGTCACAATCCTCATATCATCAATTACCATAAAAACTCTGCGTGTTGCAGTGCCTTATCGTTTGGTACTGACAAACTTGACAACCCAGGTTTTGTTTTCGAATACTGGTTTTGACGATGTGAAAATTGAGGCATTGAGAACATACTTCGACTACCAGAATGTCAGCATTTTATGTGGAAGGGTAAATAATGAGATTACAAGTATCGGTGGTCATCAGGAAATGTCTCTCCAAATCAAAGACAATCCAAAGGGCTGTAAAAACCCTAAAAAGGTATTCTCATTCTTGCGTGGACAGTCCGGAAAAGAATTTGCGAGAGATTTGCATCAAAAGAAAATCAAATTGAATTTTAATGTGAATTTTGTAGCTACTTACGAACTTCATTCTGGGAAATGCTGGAGAGCGAGGACTATAGGAGTTTGTAAAGATTTGGTCTTTAAATTTGATGTTCATAAAAGGGAATGGATATTCACGGGAGATGGGACCAAAGCCTGCAATACTTTTATTCCTGATCAAGAAGATCTGGACAAGTTGCAGTCTTAACTGGTCAGATGTTTGTTAGTCTTTTGGGTTCATATATCTCTGTAATAGAATGCAATTATAAAGAGTTCATAAGATTAGAAGATTCAGAACACGTCTTTTACCAATTGATGTTATTGATATTACTTACATAAGATAACCAATTAAAACAGTAATGCTTTCTCCTCATTACAAATTTGCATAAATAATGATTCATTGTGTACCAAGACCCCTCAATTTAAGAAACTTCGTTTCATGCTTGAGTCCCGAAACTTGGGCATGAATAAGCCCAAGGTACAAAACTAGCTAGGCAGTAGGCACTAGTGGACCTTCCAACTTCCATAATTGGTCTCAATAAATAGAAAAGGCTCCTCAAACGTGGTTTAAGAGTTTTGTGACAGCATTAATTTTGGAATCTCATTTACAAGGGCCCTTCGGCCAGCATTAAAGCTTCAACTTTCACATGTTCAGAACTCGGACTTGGGACAAATCTTATCCACATGTAGCTACCCACTTCAGATGGATAAGAACAGATAATTTTAGGGATTCAAAAAACTACTCCCCCAATTCCGACCTTGCATATAGTAAATCTGAAGGCAAAAGATAATCTAAATTCAGTATCATCTGTTTCACTAGTATCTTTGTTTTTAGACATAAGCTCGTTAGAGGTGATCTAATTAAGGGATTCCTTGAGTGCTTCTAATTGGGTTGATTCCGTTATTGAGTCATCAATTAAAAAAATTTTAATTTACAAGTAAAGATCATTTAAGCTAAATTTTCATGAAATGGAAAGACAAATGTAATTTGAATGAAATCTCGAATTCACAGATAATATATACATAATGAATTGCGTCGTGAATAACGTCGCCTTTCTCCGTCAATGTTTTTATTAGATATTCATAAACTTCCCCACCAAATATGAACTGATGTAACTTTGTCCCTGTCGAAGACAGGAAATTTCCTACCTCAACGTCATGTACATGTCAATTTTGGAACTCCTCGAGAATTACACGGCTCTTTCTACAAAGAAATTTCACCTCTAAAGCCATTGCATGACCTCTCGCAGGTTCAGGGTATCAATTCAAACTCAACCAATTTGTCGTCAGCATTGAATAGAGCTATGTCTGGGGTCATGACTCCAAATACGAGTCTAATAATCGAGTTGATTCTACGACAGACCAAACTGACATACTCTTATACAGATTTTATTATTGAATTTTCCACTAAGCTGCTGGAATGATTGATGAGTAATAATTTAATAGGAGATGACGTGTTTGCGTAAAAGGCCTCCTATGGAATGGTCGAGTTGGTGGAGTGAGAGGGCATGAGATCAAAAAGTCTAAATCTCCTTACTTATACTCTCTCGATTGAATTTATCGTACAGTTCTTACCTAGTGCAGAATACCCAGTTGACTCTGATTTGCAGACTATTACATCAATTCAAAATTTTATCTAATATGTATTTAAAGAATAACTATTGCAAGTTCCTCTGTTAAAAAAAAAAAACTTTTGCATAAGAGACATAGGTCCACATTCTTGGTGGTCAGAATATCTGTTTGTGTCTATGACTTGCGAAACTAACTTTATTGAATTTAATCTGGTTAAACTTAGCGTGGTTTAATGAGCTTGATAAGCTATTACAAATGTGAAGCAAGGTGTGTAGACTATTATTATTAGATATATTAAAATCTCAGGTCGATTAAGAATAACGATTAATATGTGTTTACATATTAAAAATGATAAATGACTTAATATTTAAAAAATATATAATATTCTTTCTTGAGTGTGTTTGTGTTGAGTGGATATTTTGGATTATTCTTCAGTTTCCAAGTTCAATCTGGAAACGAGTACAAACTTGAGAAAAGTCCGCTAGAAGTTGTGTGTCCATAACTTAGTGCTTTGTTTCTTTTCATTTCATGTTGTTGTCTATGTATGTGACCCCATAACGCCATTTTGTAGTGTATGAGGTGTAAATTGACAAGGGGAGAGTATTTTAACAAATTAGGTAATTTGTCGAACAAAGCTTATCCACATTCCCTTGCAAGTTGTTCGATTTTCTAGTAGGCCACCACTTCAAAAAAAAACATTTGTCAAGCACGAGGCATTGTGATATGGACTCTCCAAGTCTCCATGCTTCCTAAAATGTCCAGTATACAATTCTTTGTGACTTCTACAGAATTATTTTCATGAAACTACAAGTATTCATCTATAATTGAGGAGATTCCTATCTTGTGCTTACTGCTTTAATGGGATTGCCTCTAACTAGATTAGATATAGTTGGCAATTTCTGAGAATTGCAGGGTTGTAAAGGAAATGGCATTATAGTTACAGCTAAATATTATTTAATTGAGATGTTCTGCTTCTGGAATAAAACAAAATTGTATGGGATGAAATGAGATATTACATTTTGCAAACTAGGGATAAAAAGTAGAAAAAGATTTGTTCCTAGCATAATCAGAAAGCTTTTGGCCCTAATTAGTAATTTGATCTTTGATCAGTATAGATGTCCTAGGAACAGATCAAGCAAAGTGTCCTTTAGGAAATTATGCCCAAAGTAGAAATTTAGAACTAATTACATATAAAATACGGAAGTGGAGTGCCTGATAGAACAAGTCGTGAACAGGGCAATCTAGATTTAATGTGGATGGTTTTCAATTTTATCAAACAACAAAATGTGTTTTTGAATTAGCTAGCCTATGTATCTCTTTCATTATCATAAATGATTGAACTGGCTAGCATCTTTATAAAACACAATTATTCAAGTTCAAAATTGTCCGCATTCTAAAATATATATTTCATGTAAAAAAAATATAAACAATTTTTAGGTTTTGAATTTCAAATTAAAAATCTAAATGTCTTTTACAATCCTAGTCACAATTTCTGTCTAATAGTAATGTATAACGCACATCCATATACATGAAGTAGTAGCATTTCATTTCATAATGTTGGTCAATCATTTAGTATAAATATCTTTGAGGAGTATCTGAGATATTCTAAGCAATTAGTGAGATAGCAACATTCAGTTTCCGTGCTTCTCTACCCAACTCTTGCAATGCAATTCAGCATCATTGAAAAATGTCATGAATAGGGTTTTATAAAATAATAGAAAGAAATCCGAACTAAAATAATTAAAATAAAAAATTATGCACTAGTTTTTTATATCGATAAAAGTTATAGTTATTATATTTTAAATTTACACAGAATAAATTACAAGATGTGTATAGAAATTTTTATATTATTTAGTAAATTTAATTTAAAATTAAATAATAAATTCAAGCTAATTAATGTTAATAAATTAGATGCGACTCAAAATAGTAGGGGTAAACGACACTTAGTGAGCCTCTCACCACCGATTAATCCACTCCTAGGAGGTGTGTATACTATTATATTATTCAGTTACATACGAGTGAACATTAGGAGATGTTGGCGACCTCACCAAAGATTAACTGAACAATGTGAACATGGTGGGGATTCCACGAGGCCCACAAGGGGGCGATCAAAAGCATGGAGTGGGCATGATCATCATGCTTGTTTGCTCTAGAACCAATAAGCATCATCCCAGACAAGGGTTGGTAAACTAATGACATCATGGCTTAGGTAAGATGTTGTCCATATCTACTTATAGGAACACCTATTTTATTACCATATTGTTTTAAAATGATGATGAGTCGTGGAATTTGAAAAGCATGATAGAAAAAACATTTACCAACATTAATGAAGATAGAGAAAAAGCATCGATTTTGAGCGAGAGAGGAAGAGAAAAAGAAGGGTTTTGGAGAAGGCTTCAGGAGAAAAAAGCTAATCAACAAAAGAAAAGTATTTTGTGGACTGAGATCCAATATTCACCACTTTTAAAGAGTCTTTGCTTTATGTGCTCTTACATGGCAACCACCACGAAAATGGAATAGATTGATTTTTGATTTTAGAATATTTACCAATTCAATGGTTTCTCCACTTTTTTTTTTTTTGAAAGCACAATGGTTTCTCCACTTGGTGCCGCTTGAAATGGAAACCCATGCTTTACGCCCATATTTTTGTATTGCCATCCACTACAAAATCCATGTTCGACACTAATTACAAGCTAAAAAATGTTAATAGTGGAACCCAGGAGCACGCAAGCAAAATTGATACTTTTTTTTTTCGCGAGATATTTTAGGCAAATTTTAATTATAAAAAGACATTTTTAAATTTATCTTTACTTAAATTAATACTTGTTCAAATCGAATAAGTCCCTTACGAGAGACAAATTTCTAATCTCAAATTTTAAACAATTGTATATATAAGAAAAGTTTAAACCTGCGACTTCACTTAAACTACAAAAACTCCTTACCAACTCACCTACAACTTCCATGATGATCATTTAATATAGTTTGTGAAATTGATGTTTTAGAGCCGCATGTTTTATTTGTAGTTGTAGAATGTATGGACAGCCTGAGAAAAATTGCTGGGAGAGTATATCTTCCTCAAACAGATGGATAGGAAACCATGTGTTGTATACCCTAGTTGGCTAAATTTTAGCTTTAAAGCATTGCTTTAATTGATGTTAGATTGGACTATACATATAAAACAAATTCTTACTGTGTCGGACTTATTTCTCAATCTTAAGTTGTGTTTTTATTTAGAAACATTAAATTTTTAACTTATATTATATTAGGCAATACATATAATTGTTATCTTACTTAAACGTTTCTTATAATATTTTGATTTCTTATTTTTCTGTTCAAATGCAGCACTTCTTTTTTTTGTTTTTTTGGGTGTTTTCATCTTTATATTTTCATTTTTGTTAAATATAAAAAAACAACTTAATATGAATTACAAAAAAAAGGTCAGGGTTTAGTTTTTTATATATAAATAAGAAACTTGAATTTTGTTCCTTTTTTTAATTTCTGAACATTTTTCTTTTTATAGTTGATCAGTCTTTAGTCCTATACGTATCTCAATATTTCGGGGATCAGCTTTCTTTCCATGTATTCCCAAATTTCGCAAGGATCATTTCATGTGGCGTACTTGAATAGAGGTTAAAAATTTTCACTCGAAGAGAATCACTTTAAACTCTCCTTTAATATGAATATCAGAATATCGAGTTCAATAATTCTAATCTTGAAGCGATGTTCCGGCATATTGAGGTGCAACACGTGTGACGCAACTTGTGATGGTTTGGATGGCTCGCAACTATTGCTGTCACTCATAATGACACGTGGCAGATTACACATCGCACAATGTTCAATACTGAACAGTTCAAAAGCTGTTTGCGTGTCATTTTGTCACTATCTGCTCGTACTAAAGTAGAAAATTTTAATCGGAACCTACATGGACGCAAAATAGTTAATTAGAATATACGTGGCAGCCCCGTATCCGTCAGAGTGTGCGTGTACCACTACCTCCTTCTCCGGTGACTCGTCGACGTGAAAAGGGCCGCCCTTTGTATTTCTTTTTTCTCTTTTGCATATTTATCCCGTGCATTTCCTATTATTGCATTCTTGTCCTTGCAAAATGCTAATGAGGGAAAATTGCAGATGAGTCGTAAAATTTAGTTGAGAAGTTTACCTTGGATGAGAGAATAATTAATTATAAATTATCAATATTATTTAACTATTTATTTGAATAGCAATTAAATATTATAACTGAAATTTAGCGAGTCACGTGTGGAGAGGCTGCACGTGACACTGATTTTAAGGTATACGTCAAAGCTAGCATTATGACAGTGAAACGTGTGACGTGATGGACGGTAAAAAAAGCACGGCAAGATGAAGTTAAGGTTTTTTAAGTGTCTTGTGCAGTTCGAGAGTCACACACACGAGGTTGGGAAAAAGGCAAGCTTGGATAAATGGGGACATAACCACGTGGACGGGTTCAATAGTTCATCAAGTAATACTTTTTATAAGCTGATAATATCTGACCTGCATCTCCCTTGATCTTCTCTTTCGACATATCAGAACCTGTTTTTAGGTTCAAACCCAACTTGAGATTTTGTATCTAATCTGTTACAGTGCGTGTACATTCTTCACCTAATTCGCACCCAACCCAGACTCCATCATCATCAATCCAAGATGCTGTTAACATATGCACGTTTTTTACATGCTAAGAAAGTTTTCACTCATTAGAGTTACAAGTTGCGAACTGTAGATAACATCCAACGTTCAACCATCCCACCGTCCCACTTATCCGACAAATCATAAATCAGGGCCTATCACGCCCTTCTCCAACAATCGTGCGGTCAAAAATTGAACCACAAGCCAGACCCACCAGAACCCACTTGCCTAAGAAACGAAAAAAGAAAGTAAAGAAACCAAACCCATCTTGTGTTTTTTCTTTCAACGTAAAAAAATAAAAATAATCCACACTCAGGCCAGGGGCGGCTAAATCGCTTTATGATTCCGAGAATCAAGACACGCTACCAATCAATATCCGCCACGTTTCAGAACGTCACTTTCCCAGTAGAACCCAATCCCACACGTTCCGCCACCCACGTTGGCCCACCTGAAAACACCGCACTTACATCGACGACTGACGAATCCAGTCCTCCACCGCCACCACTAGGCATTCCAGAGTCCTCAACTTGCTTAATATGGCAAACAAATTCAAGCTTTTGCTGTTCTACGTATACGTATAGGTATTTATACACAAAACATATAAAACAAAGCAAAGCACTAACATACATCCCCATTATATAAACATCGTCTTCATCATTCAAGTTTCAACTATTTCCAAGGAGTACATGGTCTTATACTACCCTTTTTAAGTAGAAAACCCTATTTACATTTCTTCTTAAAACCCCAAGCTAGGACCAAAACTTATGTATAATCACTATAAAAAGACTAGAAAATGCTTATTCATCTTTTTTTTTTCTCATCCAGTCCTCCATATTTCATCTTTATTTTCTTGTTTCCCAACTTTTTATCTACTGCGTCTGTATATACACAAGGACAGTAACTATAACTCTACCAATACTGGCCTTTCTAGTCTAAAAGGCTCCCACGCATTGGACTACTTGTACAGGAAGAGCATAAGATTGGGTATAAAACTATCAAATATAAAAAGCTGGGATGATCTGATGATAAAAAGTTGGGACATTGGTGGCTTGGTGCTAGTATTCTATTATTAGTCCTCCCAAGGGGGCTCGGTGGGGTATTCCCTTTCTTCTCTTGGCAGTTCTGTAATTAACAGAAGTTGGGGGCGGTGTAGAGGGAGAGAAGCTGTGGTCTTTCTTCTTATTGTTGTCATTCCTGTGGTTCTTGTCCTTGTACCTTCCATGACTGCTGCTACTGTAAGAGTCCTCTGAATCTGATGCGAATGCCATTTGTTGCTTCTTCTTCTTCTGGAAACTCTTTGATGTACCAACTATCTGCAAAATCATAATTTAAAGGAGGAATCTATATCAATGTCAAATCTAGAATAGGCATATAATTATCTGCAAATTGTAATGGAGATTGACAAATGCTATCCCCAACTAACAGTCAAATGGGTTCTTAAAAGAAATTGTCAGGTGAACCCAACATTGTCTCTTCATTACTACTTCCCTTGCTTAAACTTGAAAAGTCAAATCTTTAGTTAACCAATGGAACCAATGGTTGAATTTTCTACATTGCCCCAGACCAATGAAGAAGAAGAGAACAATTTGGTCTCGATCCCCATTTTCTTTCTCCAATTTCCAACCACTTGCCCCGCAAAGAATGAGAAAGATAATGGAA
Organism: Erythroxylum alaternifolium; assembly: GCA_027478495.1. NCBI lineage: Eukaryota > Viridiplantae > Streptophyta > Magnoliopsida > Malpighiales > Erythroxylaceae > Erythroxylum > Erythroxylum alaternifolium. The sequence goes on from JANIIA010000001.1 coordinate 35,029,083, forward strand.
AACTAAAAAGATTAAAAGTCAAAAAAGAAGACAAATTTTCATGTGGCAAATGTGATAATACCTTGCAGCCGAGAGAACAGAACCGGAAGGAATCAAGGAGACTGCGTTCGCAGACCTCGCAGGTGTTGGTGACACCTTTACCAGGCCTAGGTTGAGGCCTTTCATTCAAGAAAACAACCCTTGCACTGTTGATGACATAGGTTTGGACACCAGATATGTCCAGCACCTTCTGTATTTCAGACACCCTTATCACGTCATGGTACGAAGATCTCCTTATCTGTCAATTATAAACCATAAAATGGCAGTGTTAGACCCTGCAACCAGAAACAACCTTTTTCTATAATTGTAAACATTTAAAATGCAAATTTAGGGTAGAAGTGAAATTTTGGGAATTGGAGTAATATGCTCACAAAAATGTAGAAAAAGGACGGTTTCATTCTAGGAATACACTGTAATGAGATGAGACATAGAGCTGATTTTTATCGGCTTCCAACCGTAGCCAAAGAAGAGAACTTGACAATGGTTTACATAGAAAGAACCGAAACAAAACTGAATAAAAAAGAAGATAAAGATTGAGTATCGAACGAAGAAGAATTAAAACAGAGGGCCAGTGGAGTGCAATTGGAATGGATACGAGAGAAAAGAATGATGGAGCAAATGAACTGGTTAAAGAGTATGGTACCTGAATGGCATGATGATCCTTGTGATACGCAAGACAGAGAGAACAAAGAGCACCATTCATACAATCCAAGCAATACATGTTGCATTCACTCTTGTGAGAGTCAACGTGTAATGGACATTGGACAAAGAATCGCTCTCTCAAAAGCGGCTTCAGCCATGGTGGCCATCTGTTGTCTTCGTCTTCTGGAGCTCCAGCACCCTATAAACAGATACAAATGTCTTAGGATAGTTTATCAAATAAATCATTGACGAACAGGAGACACTGTATTCACGTCTCAGAAAAAAATGCTTTTCCCGTGAACCCAAATGAAAGAAAACACAATACTAAAGATGAGTGCTTTAAAATACCATAATTCTCCTGTTCTTAGGCTTAACGGTGGTCTCCTGATTTTCGATCGCCAGCTTGAATAAGCACTTGAAAACAGAGTACTCTGTTTCACACCACCAACACAGTCGCAGAGTCAGGGACAGAGAAGCAAAGAACACAGCACAAACGAGAAAGTAGGGATTGAGAGAGAGAATATCTAGGTTTAGAAAGATAGAAAAAACATAGGAGATATATAAAGAGAGGCTTATTGGTGTGGAGGCGGCTGAAGAAACAATTTGAGGGACACACACAGAGAGAAGTGCCGTTCTTATCCTGAAAAAGCTCTGCTTGCGCCGAACCTAAAAACCCGAACCTAAACCACTCTTTTTGCTTTGGGAGCAAGGAACTCACCTCTATCTTTCCTTTTTATTATTTGTTTTACTTTTATTTTCCTATCGTTTTCAATCCCTCCTAACCTTGTTCTTGTCGTCATTTTATATGATTTTTTCCTTCCCTAATTCACTGTCTTGCCATGTCCTTCATTATTGGTGATTAACAATAATTACGAGTCAACTTGCACCAAGAAAAAGAAGATATAGTTGATGGAAAGTAAAAATATGCTAAAGTTTACATATATAAATTATTTAACATTAGAGATAATATTTTGAATTTGAATCTTATCTTCATTCGGCAGAAATTAATTGGACCTTAAGTCGAGTTCAAACTTTTTTTAAAAAAATTTATTTCAGTATAAACTCAAATTGGTTGGAATAATCTCAATTTGAGTAAAATAATTTTATTTTTAAATTTCTCATTAAAAGAAGAAAATGGACCAACTTTTCGTTTCTTTATTTAATGAGAAGTGCTTAAAATGTATAATAAGTGAATCATTATGTACATTTAAAATTTTATTTAATGCATTTTCAGATGATAGTGATTATTATTATTATAAAAACATTTTTAATAAAATAATTAAATTGTGATTAAATATATTATTTCTTATTAAAAGTAATAAATTATTACATCACACAAAAATTAATTGGGTTATCCTTGTAATAATAAAAATTAGGTATGGCTATTGTTTATCCTCACACTATTGATTAGGTCCTTGTTATCTTTATGACCATGCCTATTTTGTTATACTATGTGATAGGTACTCCAACTTTCCCATAGTGGATAGACATCTCATCTCACTTTTTATTTTTAATTATTCATAACGATATGTTCTTCTGCGCTCATTTTGTCCGAGTCTTATCTCGTCATCACTGTTACTGTTGATTTTACTTTACGATAATTTCTTTTTCCACATCTCTTTCGACTACAATAAAAATGTAAAAGCCGTATGGGAATTTGGAATGATTTACATGGACTTGTGCAACAAGGCAGCAAATGAGACAATTCAAACGGGGATGAATGATAGTGTGCTACAGAGATGGATTCTTCAGATCATACTCGAATGTCATTATATATACTATATATTAACTACCCTGTTTTTCATTTATTATTTTATGTGACAGATAAGTATCACAATTTGTCTATATTATTATCTTATTAGTGTATTTTTGCGTGCTTAATTACTTTGTCTCAGGCTTATCTCGTGTTATTGCTGTTACTGTTGATATTCTTTTTCTTTTAAATAATTATGGTGTTTATAGTGTGATTTAATAACTCACTTTCAGCTTTCACTCTTTATAATTCATTTTAATCACTGAATAGGAATTTTCCAAATCTTCATTCATATATAATAAAAAAATATATAGGAAAAGTGTGGGAGAGTACCTTTTAATTCAGCAGTCGAGATTGTAGCTTTTGAGAGATGTAGACCAGATTCAAACATTTATCTATTTAAGGTGCAATTCTTACATTTTAGACATTTCAATGGATTTAATGTCTATGCATAAACTATAAGTCTATGAATAGAATGTACCTCCTAACTCTTTTAGACTGCCCACAGTGACCTTTATTTTTGAATGGTTTTAAAAGTTTAATTAATTGAAGGATGCAAAAAATTATTTGAACATTGCTTCAACAGATTAAAAAATAGTTATTTGATATAATTTAGAGTATGAAAAGTTAACCCTAAATAGACAAATTGAATTAGCTGTTAAACTCATTCTAATTATTAATTTAAATATACAAGAATATTTTTAAATATTTGAGTTCAAAATGTTTAAATTGTTCAAGATGGTTAATATTGTAATGAACGTCTTATACAAACCAATTTGATTAGAGACTAATACTAACTCATGCTCAGTTTTCATTATTATGTATTTAATGTAATAAACATTATAGTTTATGTTGTCAACTCTACTTAATAGAAATTTTAATAAATCATATACACTTAAGTTTTCTCTCTACTAAATTTTATGTTGCAATCAAATATGAACACTTTTCAAGAAAAATTAGTGGGTATAATAATGCCAGCATACCATGCAATCCTGCATATTGTAACATAATATCCTAATAACCAAAGTTATAGTTTCCAAAGTTCATGAAAAATCCTCTTATAATTCATATAAGAGGAGTTGGTTACTAGATGGTAGAAATGCTCACAAAATTTTCACTCATTTGGTTTCTTGTTGTAAGTTTTCGTTCTTGATATTTAAAACATCAAAGACATAAATTATACGTAAATCATGAATCATATGTAAAATCATTCGTACTGGTTCAGATCTTTAATATAATAATAACTACATAGATGAAGAGAATAAATCAATTATCTTGAGTTGAATTCGTCATGATGTAAAGAGAAAGCTTTCAACGATTACAAACTAGTTTCTCTCTCTTAACTCTTATTATGTACGATAGCTTGATGAATAGCCCAATACGCAAATACGTTCATGTTGTATTTGTTTTTTTTTCTATACTTCATTTTGTACGATAGCTTGATGGATAGCCTAATACACAAATACGTTCATTTTGTATTTTTTTTTCTATACTTCATTAGGGCAGAGAGAGGAATAATTTATATACAATTTCCTGTTAACATTAAATCTAGTACGTCCTTCAAGTACTAAATTATTAGTCAATATTTAATGTCCTATTAAATTAAGAAAAACCCTAAACTAAGTTTAATATGAGTCTACATAAAATATGAGTTATAACATCGGGCCATATTTCTTACACTTATAGCATGAAACATTTATCAGTTATTAATTAATAATCAAATTATCGTTTTCAAACAAAGTTTCAAAAGAAATATGAGATTTTATTTTGTACCAAAGACGGTTGGAATTATTTTGTAAAAATTATTTATTAAATTGATACAGAAGTTAGTTAAATTACTATCATAAAGAGTAATGAATTTTTAAAATTGAAGATTTCATATAATACCGTTAAATGTTGTTTGGATGACCATTTTAAATAAAGAACGAATTTTGATTAATGCTAAAAATATTTGGTAGCATCATCTATAATTAGCAAACATGACAAGACCTTCCAATACATCATTTTTACTTACCATAGACAAAAGTTTTCAAGTTTAGCAAATTGATGGAGGACAATTCGTAAAGGGCCTATTGGTGCTCCCATAAAAAATGGTGATTTGTCAAATTTAGCAAGCTTTCTTTTCTAATTCTTAACATGAAAATATGATACGAGTCAGAAGGCGGTGTACTGATTGCTGATTGTAAGAGAGATTCTCTATATATATTATGTATATACGTGTAAAACAGAGAGACTGTCTTTCATACATACAAGTTCACTGAGAATTTCTATTTATAGTTTCCAGTGACACATCAGTGATTGGTTATGGGAAGAGATATCGTGAAATTTGAGTGTTGGGTTGGTTGTCAAACAACCATAATTCTTTAATGCACCAAACTCGATTAAGATTCATTCCGTATTCCTATATGAAATTAAAGGAAATTTCATTTTCCTAAATTAATAATTGTTATAAACACTATAGTGAATTAATTCTATCTGTTACGTTTAAGGATTGAATCCTCCTAAACTATGGAGTATAATACAAGAGATGCAGAAAATCCTTTTGATATTTTCAGCCGTTAAATGGGATCTTTTCGATCAAATGGAAATGACCTGGAAATTTAGACCCTCAACTGCGCTAGGGCTTTGAAGGGACCAGATAACCTGCTATTACGTTTTGTTGGGTTTAGAAATACCAAATTCCTCACTTATTATGCACAAGTTGGCTCAAGCTATCGTTACTCCACATAACATAAATAGTTGGTTGGATGTTTTAGGACAAGTCCAAAAGCAATAACAATTATACTTTCTTTTAGTTTTGATACCCCTGTTCTTGACAAGATAACGCACAGCATATCATATTTTGATCCGAAGCCTCGAAACAGTAACATACATAGACATTCACTTTCAGGAGCCTTCATTGAACCAGTTTTCTATCGGTCAAATCTGTCATGAGAATTATTATCTTTAAATCAACTTACCCACCTCTCTCCTCTGGTCCTTTGCCCTAACTCTTTAATGCCTACTTGGTACGGGCAATTTTACTCCGGGGTCGTGGTTGCGACTTTGAATTGATAGCTGCAGCTACCAACGATTTTGTGTGGAGTATGTAAAACTTACTGAGACCTCTGAAATGGTTGTTTAGGTGTATCGAAGCTGTCTCAAATGCTTATTATTCTATTTCTTATCAAAACTTTGTAATTTTATTTATCTCTTATACATCAAGTCATTAAGGGTCTTTTTATTTTCAATGCAATTTTTTATATTTATTTATATTTTAAAATTCAATAAACATTTATTTATTTGAATTTTTTGTTTCTATTTTTATTATTTCTCTTTATAATTAATACTAATATCTAAACAAATTATTCTTTTTATTTAAAAATAAACTAAAAGGGAAGGATAAAAACTATAATAAAATTAAAATTAAAATTAAACTACGTCTAAATATATAACTTCCTATTTCTAAGTGAAATTTTCAATTACAAATTCAACTTCTTATGATGTTAAATCGTGGGTAATATTATTAATAGAGACTCCAATCACTTCTGCAGGAAAAAAATGTCAAGGTATGGTAAGAGTTATAATACTATTTATCATATAAGGATTAAGGATGTCTATAAATGTAATATATTTATCAAAACACGTTAAATTTTGTAATTAACATGTTACATATGATGAGGTGAGAACATTTTTGTGTTGATATAAATGAGGATTGCAACTTGCCATCACTTGCTCCTTTTTGTGGGGTTTACTCTGTCATCGATTCCTCCTCTTTTGGGGTTTACTTTGTCATCAATTCTTTAAAAAATCATCAATCTCAAAATTGATAATCTCAATGTTTTAATCAAGTCAACGACCTTAGATTTTTTTACTCCGGGTAGCATGTAGCATGCGCAAGTGCACCAGAGCGAATGCTCATTCTGGTTCCCTATAATTTGGGTCACTTTCAATACCCAATTGCAATCATAGTCCTTAATAATTTTCATTTCATAGAGTTCGATTGTTGCCAAATCGTTCATTATTTTCCAATCCACAAAAGGGGGAAAGCAACAACTCTACGAACTACAGTATAATCCAAACATGATCCTCTTTAAATACCAAAGTCTTATTAAAGTAGAAAAAAAATTAATTCGTTCTTTTAGTGATTAAATTGTTAAGAGGAGGTCTAAAATTTTTATTTAAAAGGTTGAATTTATTTAAAATTTTAATAGTGAGAATTTTTTATAATTTTGGTGAGGGTAATCACTCATATAGTCATATATTGTGAAATAGTTACGAAGACAGAACTTGGAGCACTTTAGAAGACTGTTGTACTCCGTTGGAGAGAGTCTTCCTTCTTCTTCTTGTTTAAGAATGTCCAATGGTGTAACCAAATTGGAGTTTCCCAATATCATACCAGCATGAGTCTTTGAGAAGTCAACCAGTAACTTTCCAAAAGACGACAGAACCTTTTTCTTGAATCTTCGAGCTGCCATGACTGGAAATGAATTTGATGAATACAAAAATTATTAAACAATAAAAGAACACTTTTAAACTTAATCCTCTAATCGATAATCATATTATTAAAACTAAAGTTTTAAAAATTGATTTCATACTGAAAATAAAATATCTAGGACTTTAATCCATATTACTTAAACTTAATTTAAAATTAAAAATTCTATGATTAACTAAAATTTCTATGTAATCACAGCATTAAGAAAAGGTATTTCATAATATCAATTTAACTTTTGTCACATTTTCCAAGTAAACTCGGTCGTTGTTTGTAAACTACTCATATGGCGACAAATTTCAGGTCACTATCCAGCCAGGTGCGATGTATACAAAATAGATATCGAGAGATGTATACATATATGAATCTCTCTCCTATGTATGTATAGGTTGGGCTCAATTAATCTCAAATAGAAATCCAATCTAAAATATTTAAAATTTTAAGTTTATTCTCAAAGACGTATATCATTTTTAAATCCAAATGTAATTTATTATAAAATCTCAAAATTAAATCTAAGCACGTTCTCATATTTTTTCATTTTCTATCAATTATATAAAATATAAATAAAGTATATAATTATTTATTAAATAAAAATGACATTTACGCTAATAATAGCATAATTCATGAAAAATAAATTAAGTATATAAGATATAATATTTTAAGTAATATTAACTATTTTAGAAATTTTGAACAAGATTAAAACTTTTTAACATTGTCATTATTTGAAGTATTATTATCTATTGTACAATAAATAATTTGAAATCAATAATTATAATATATTATTATGTGAAATTAAACCTCTATTATCACCCAAACTTAAAGTTATAAGTTTTTTTGGATTCAAAATCGACTTACAAAAATATTTATAAAATTTAATATTAATAGAAATTATAGGACTAAAAGGAATGGAATCAATTCGTATTTCTCCAGGGGCTAAGAAAGGAATGTTTCTGTGTGAATTGGTCCAGAACAAAGGACTTATGCGGTCAAAGTAAAACTTGGAACCCTCCATCTCCATGTCCATTCTCACGGCACGCCATTTACGACCAAGAAATTGCGGCATTCAATTGAAGCGTGTTGGTTGCGTGCGTTGACTGTTACGACGTCTCCTTTTGCGGGTCCCACCTCCATCGTAACTTTTCTTTGTGGGTCCCTTTTACTACTTACTGCCGTTTAGCGGCCGGCCAAGTTGGGTAGCCTATTCATCCACCACAAGGGTCAACTTTTTACGACCTTATGTTTTTGAAGACTTTTTCTACTTAATTACATCAAAACATTAAAATAAGACATTTAAGAAAAATAACCTTTGTAGTGTACTCAGGACCTACAAGGCACCTCGTTTGAGCGACGCTTGTGATTGTCATATCTAGTTTTTAGTTTTATTCATCCTTCTTTATCAAAAAAAAAATGAACGGATTATCAGATTAAGACATGTTTAAGAAGAAAATTTAAGACATGGTTTATTGTTATCGTTATTGAATCATTTCCCATCTAACAGCTAAATGTACAAGAAACATTCTCGTATAAAAGTTTAAGATGTTTGATTTGTTCCGAGATTAACTTACGCGGTAACTTTTTGACTCACTTTTTATCTCTTCAACCGGAAATATAATGTACAACTCCAACTATATTATGTACTGCCTTTTTTTTAATATATTTTAAATGATATATTAATCATACGTAATTAAACTCATAATAAAGAAGGACTTAAATCGGTAAAGACTTTAATATGGTGACTATATTGTTAGTTTTTGACTTTGCAGCCAATCGGTCAGTTGTAATTTAATTTCTAACGTGATTATTTAATTAATAAATGCATTCTTTATTTTTATATATTATGCTAATTACATTTGAAGTTTTAATACTAAAGGTAAAATCTCTAGAATCATTACTGTGTGACTACAATTATGATGAGCTCATAAATATAAGATTCAATTTAAATATATATATTATTCCTAATTGTTCCTAGTTGTAGTTTATTAAGACATGATATTGATGAAACGGTAAAACTAGCATATATTATGTTTTTTTATATGAAGAAAATAATTGATCTCATAAAATTAAAGTATGGAGATATTAAAACTAATGTGTAGGTGCTTATTAAATAATAAATTCACTGAACTGACCTGATTATGAGGATTCTAAATAAAATATTACTTATGCATCAGTGAATTTTCTCATTATGATGGTTTTATAATTGATCACTATACTTGAAATTGCCAACGTATCTCAAATGAATTACTGTGTTTTGATGCTACTTATGAATCGTCCTATTTATGATAATTCAGTCAGGAGAATTTGAATGCAGTATGAATCATATTGAGATCATATTGAGATAGTCGAGTAAGTCAATAAAGAATTCGTTACTTTAAAGTAATTAGAGAGAATGTTTAACTATTCTTGATTAGTAATGATTTAAGGAATTCTCTAGCTAGAGTGAATTAACAATTGAAAAGGTATTTTCAAATATTAATTATAAATCACTTACTAATTAGCAAAAACAAACATAATTAGATTCAAAAGAGTAGACACTATATTCATACTGTGTCTAATTGGAACATTGGATGAAGAAAGTATTAAATTATACACAATAACCATGCATGGATAAGTTAAGTCAAACTATTTCGATATTCTTGATATTTAGATGGTCATGATATGTTGCTAAACGTCAATCTTGATATATGAAAATAAATTATTTAATTAAATAATTAAAGATAAATTAAAAGAAGTTTTAATTTATCTAATTATAATTATGATTCTAATTATGAATTATAATCATAATTCGTAATTATTGTCAATATATTAGGAACTTAACACAAATAAATAGCAGGTTAAAAGACAAAAATCAATTTTAATTAAATTGGACTTAATTATAAAGTTTGAGAAACTTTAGAAAACAAATACAAGATATTTGATTTATTAAATTACTAATTATAACTTATGTATTTAATTTTAATAGAAATTAAAAACCTTGATACATTTTTTTGTAAATAGGAATAAGCATAAGGAGCTAGCACTCTTGCCAATTCTTCTCAAAGAGTTGAGTGACTGCTTTGTAGATACTATTAGAAACTGGATACGTAAACAACTTGTGTTTGACAAATCAAAAAAGTTTTGAAAGGATTTTAATAGGAATATCGAATGATGTACGATTTTATATTTTATGATTCGACTTTAGTTTCTTAAAATTATTCAATTATCAAGATCTAATCAGAAATTATAAAATTTTATTTTTTGTTGTGCTCGTGATTTGATCATGGTTGGTTTCCTAACATTTGTGTAAGAGCCTCCTTTGACCGTTTAACTTGAATTAATTGCTTATTTGTTATTGATTTGATAAAAATTAAGTCTAAAAATCTTGTTTTATTAAATTAAGTTTTACAATTTAATTACTTTCAGAAATGTTTTTTTGGATTTTTATTCTACGTCTCCTTTGCTCATGTGTTGAGGGATTAAATCAGCAGTAACTCGCCAATAGTCAGTCACCCTCTATAGTCACTGGTTCAGAACTTCACCAGCGACGGACGCCACTAGTTCAAGCCACTGTTGGTGAAGGGAGTTTTTTTGCCCACATCCGAAGTTGGATGGCAGGGCGATGGTGGACCAATGCACGGTGTTTTGGAGAATGGAAGTAGGAAGCTCAGGTAAAGATTGTTTTCGTTATTCGAACCTACGACCTTCTAATTACAAAGGATCAATTTTTATCAGTTGCTTCAATGCATGGTGTTTTGGAGACTAGAAGTAGAAGGCTCAGGTAAGGGATAACAACATAGGAGCAATGGAGGAAATAACTAGAAAACCTAATTGTAAATGCGTTGTAATAACGCACGCTTTGGTTAATGCCACAGGATGACCGCATGGGCCAGAGAGTCCCCACATATTTTTATTATTTAATTTTATATGTTTTAAAGCCTTCATTTTAATTAAATTATTTTAATAGAGATTAAATTGGATTATATTCCTAATAAAATTTAAAAACTTGTTTTTCTAAATATTTGATAATTGTTTTCAAAGGATAATAATTATTAGGAATATTTTGAATTTTAGTTTAACTTTTCAAGAAGTTGAATTATTAAATTAAATTAATAATCAAATCAATAATT
>JANIIA010000001.1:35052841-35067595 GCA_027478495.1 Erythroxylum alaternifolium
AAATATAATTATTCATTAACTAAAATATCATAATTAATAAATTATATTATAATTAATTAAAATATTATTATTAATTAATTAATTATATTATAATTAATTAAAAATAAAATTTTATTTTTTAATATATTTTGCAAAATAATCACTATCAACAATAATAATAATCATTCCTTTCTTTTAAATAATGATCATAATTATAATAATAATAATACCCATTCTCGTATCATATTTATTCTTATTTCTATTATCGTTCTGTTTGTAAACCAACCGAATTCCTCAATTACAATTACACCAGGACACGTCAGTGAGAGGTCTTGTCTCGTCTTGCCTAGTCTATCATCTAGCAGAAAGGCAATTCCAACTTGGACAACCGCTGTCCACCAGTTCTTATGTATTTATCTCCAAGAGTCATGCGTATTTGTGAGAGAAATTTCAAAGTCATGTAATTATATTTGATTTGAGACGCAACAAGCTGAATCCAAGTTGATACTTTTGATTCCCACTTTGCATAACAGTTTGAGGATGCTCAGAAAATCTCTGATTGAAGCTTGCAGAGCTCTCAACATCCCATCTCCATGGCTTCCACTCTTATTACTTATGCCACTTCTTGGTTTCTTCATAAAGAAAATGAGATTTAGAAGGGACAACCAGCATCTTCCACCAGGGCCTAATCGGCTGCCAATTATAGGCAATTTGCATCAGATTGGTCCATTGCCTCACAAATCTATGTGGCAGATCTCCAAGAAGTATGGCCCTGTTGTCCAGCTACAGCTTGGTTGCATATCAACAGTTCTTATCTCTTCTGCTGAGGCAGCAAATGAGGTCTTAAAAGTTCATGATCTTGTCTGTTGCAGTAGGCCTCAGTTCACTGGCTGCCGAAGACTCACACGCAATTTTAAAGATGTGGCTTTCACACCCTATGGAGATTACTGGAAAAAAATGAGGAAAATGATTGTTCTTGAGCTCTTTAGCTTGAAGAGGGTTCGGTCATTTCGTTATGTTAGGGAAGAAGAAGTTGGGCTGCTGATCAATTCAATCTCCGGTTCATTATCTTCAGCAACACCTATTAATCTTACAGAAAAGTTTTTCGATCTCTCTGCAAACATAACGTTCAGGACGTCTTTTGGATTCAATTATCACGGGACAAATTTCGACAAAAACAGGTTTCATGAAGTTGTTCATGAGGCTGAGGTTGTGGAGGGTAGTTTGTCTGCAGATGACTACTTTCCGTACATAGGATGGCTTGTTGATCGGCTGACTGGTCACCACGCAAGAATTGAAGGAGTTTTTCTCGAGTTGGACACCTTCTTCCAACATGTAATCGATGATCACCTTAAACCCGAGAGGAAAAAGGAGAAGGAAGACATGATTGATGTGCTTCTAAGAGTGGAGCAGGAAGAAGCAAGAACTGAACCTCAATTCACAAAGGAAAATATAAAAGCAATCCTCCTTGTAAGTTGCCAATTTTGTATTCAGAAGGTTACTATTAACAAACCCTTTATCTCATCACATGAATATTTTTGTAACGGGGCTTTTATTATGTGAACTTTGTGTCAGAATTTGTTCACTGCTGGAGTTGACACAAGTGCATTAACCATCGACTGGGCCATGGCAGAGCTTGCAAAGAATCCGAGAGTGATGAAGAAAGCCCAGGATGAAGTCAGAAAATTTGCTGGAAACAAAGGAAAAGTTAACGAAGACGACATAGAGGAGCTTGAATACCTCAATATGGTGATAAAAGAAACTCTCAGATTGCACCCTCCTGCGCCACTACTACTTCCAAGAGAAACCACATCTCACTGCAAAATCAATGGTTATGATATCAATCCCAAGACGTTGATCCATGTGAACGCTTGGGCAATTGGGCGCGATCCCAAGTACTGGAAGGACCCAGAAGAGTTTGTTCCTGAAAGATTTGAGGGCAGCTCCGTGGACTTCAAAGGACATAACTTTGAGTTCTTGCCATTTGGAGCTGGTAGAAGAATTTGTCCTGGAATACAAATGGGAACAATGATAATCCAGAGTGCTCTAGCAAATCTCTTGTATTGTTTTGATTGGAATTTGCCTCGTGGAATGAAGGTGGAAGAAATGAGAATGGATGAGACAGCAAGCGAAAGTCTTACTGTCACTAGAAACGAACCACTCTGCCTCGTGCCTGTAAAATACCGACAAGTATAATGCAAGTAGATCATTGGTGCAAAGCATCTGATCATACCTATTCATGGAACAGCTTATGCATATTATTGTATATTAAAATAAAAATTTTAATTTTAATATATTACTGCTAAAAATTAATTAAATTTGTTACTAATTACATATAAACAACGAACTATAAATAAAAATGAGAATTTATAATCTTTTTTTGTGATATTATAGTATAATTAATAAAAATTTAATGCATGACTTATCTGTCTGGGTGGTTTTTTATGCTTGCAGCTCTCGCACATTATTACTCTTTAGCATGGTGGTATGTTTGGACTGGCTGTGACGCTCCCAAAATTATTATATCACAATTATCCAAATAGTTCTCAAAACGTAACATTAATCATCAAATTCTTTATTAGTTTTTAAAAAGAGGATTGTTTGTCAAATACAAAAATATTCGTACAATACAACTATGCGAATTGTCACATTCAAAAATATATACAATCATATAACTTTACTTAATTAATCTGTTGACCCTACTTAATCTCGACTCTGTCAATCTTATATACTGGAGTTATTGACAATCATTTCATTTCTTAAAAAAATTAACGGCAAGGGATGAATTGCTTACTCTATAAGGGTAACCGACCTATCCTTAAAATAAAAAAGTCAATAAATAATTACAAAACTTAGTCAAGTAATTAAAACATTCATATAATACAAAGACACATGTCATTACTCATTTTAATTCAAACAATTAACACATATTTCAAAATTTTACCAAACAATGATTAACACAAATATTAACATATAAATGTCATTTATGAATTATCCCATAATTAACTAAACTTTAGAGGCCCTACTTAATTTAGTAGGCTTATATTCAATGATTTGTCGGCTCATCTCATCTCATCATGACTTCTTACTAAGTAGAAATGTAATTAAATATATGAATATCGGCACAGGTAACTTAATTTCTCAATCTCTCTTAATACCTTGGTACCACTCCAGTATCTAGCCATCGACATAGGAGATTTCCAAGATTCAAGATATCCCGATACCATTCTAGTACTTAGCCATCAACACAGGACATCCCGAGACTCAGAATGTTCCAGTATCTACTCCACAAACAAATACCTAACCACCACTTGCTTATATCGACACAACCTTTCAATCAAAGACCATCGAATGTAGCCTATCTTAGGTAAGCTACCGATTCTCGATTTTCACCAATTATTAACAACATATTATCAACCCGGCTCTATTTAATAATACATTTTCTTCGAATTAACAATCGATATACTTTAAAATGCATAACAAAATATAAACACTTAACACATCATAATTCATGTACGAAAGCATTAGTCAATAATTTTAATTAATTACTAATTCAAAATGTAATTTATTAACAACAAAATGATACTCTATTTTAAGATTAAAGTTCAAAGTTATCATTACCTTGATTCAGACTCAATTAATTGATAATCCAAATTACTCCTCAATTGAACATTCGTACCTATAATTTACGAAATTCTATTAGACTAATTTATGAAAATGTATGACCTAATTATACTTAATAAGCCAACATTATTCTCTTTTCTAATTTATTCTTAGTTATAAAAATTAATATCCTCACTAACCTAACCACTATAAACACCAAAATACTCTTAACTAATTAAAAATTTTGTTTTATCTTCATCTATTTCAATTAATACCAAAAATGCCCTTCTTGGAATTAAATTCTAGATTTACCCTTCGCTGTTTGCATTTCCTATTCTTGTTGTTAATCTCCACAACTTTCTCCCAATTTTCTGCAATACAAACACAACGAGAGACCTATTAGGGAAGTGTTACATGCCGGAGAAAAATAGCACATTAAGATACAAACCAGCTGTAAAAGTTGAGAGAAAATGAAGAAGAAGATGATTGTCTCGTTGGTGCTCTTCTTATTTTTCCAAATGTTGGCTTTTTATGTTTGTTTAATAGTTTGTGGGTTGGGCTATTTTTATTTTGTTTTATGATGGGCTTTACATTGGCAATAGTCAGACTGCTGTTGGGGTAAGACCACAATGGTAGTCATGCTTCATCAAGCACAAAAGTTTTCGTAGGTTAGACGGCACAATGGGAAAATTTTGGGTTTAAAGGTGGATTATTACCTCAACAACAACTATAATGAACTAAGAATTTGACGAAGAGTTCTCAGGCTTTTTGTACAGAATTATATGCAAAGGGGTGAAACTTTCAGGTTTATCACCTTTTGTCAAATGATCTCTAGTTTGGAAAGTATTCTATGTGTTGGTGTATATCTTATAATCAATAGATTAGTTGTAGATTTTACAACATAATTATTTTTATGCGCTTTTGTTAATTATATTTGATATTTTAATATTAAAGATGAAAATTTTAAAATAATTAATGTACAATTAAAATTACAATGTGATTATAATTATGGATTCAATTTGTATTTACATATTAATAATAAGTTATTTCTAATTATAATTTTATCAAGACAAAATATTAATAAAACAGTAAAACTATTTTTATAATAAATTGGTCAAATTGGGTTTTAACAAATATAAACATCACAAGAGCGGAACAAGCAAATCGTTTTCCGCAAAATTTCCATCTTTTTTACCCCTGAGAGTTAATTCTTCTCAACGATTACTTTTTTAATGATTTAAGTCTTCTCTTCACTATTGTCAAGTGTTGGGCATGCGAGGTTGTAGTTGGTGGTCCTTCCATACTTGGCTCCCATTCACTCTGGCCTGGGCACAGCACATCCTCTCATTTACATAATCTATCCACTTATGCCATGGAATAGTACCAAGAGAAATTTCGCCAGAAGCAAAAGCGTCCAGATTTTCAGTTGTTTATATTATATGTGACATTTTAAAAAGCAAGTTCGAGGGAATTACTATGAGAACTGAGAACACATTTGCACATTCTAAAAAATGTTCTGAGTTGAATTAAATTTCAAGTTTAAAAGTATTTTTTTATTATTATTCTCTATAAATATCTGGTTGAATATGTTCATATTTGATGATGATAATAACAATTATAAAGATTTTTTAAATTTGGTATGGTTAAAATTATCATTCATATTTAACATAAAAAGATACATTATATATTTCTTATCTAATGTTTACGTCTATTTTAATATATTTTTTAAGGTAAACTTCCTCCATAATAAAAATTCATTTCCAATATGTCCATACATTCATGAAAGAACTTGTAATATCAATGTAAGTTAAAACAATATATTGTTCTACTATTACTAACCTTTGTTTTTCTCATAAAAAGGTAACCTAGACATTAGTAGATGTGTTGGCAAAACCCTTCCACACATCTATAAGAAAGAATGTTACTCTCATATGAGATCAGCTGCTCTCTCTATCTCTTAAAACAGAATCAAAAGACAGTAACATCGTAGGCTAGGCATGTACTTCGGTTCTTTTCAACGAATGGTTATCTTGATTAGGCTTGAGTTATGTAATGCCATGGATAATTAAGCCTATATATTCTCAACGAGTAGGCCCTGGCTAGCTATTTTTTAACCACCCACCGGCCACCTCTCGTGCTCTGCGAGACAAATCGACAATCAACTTCGTCAAAGTTTGATGGCTACAATTTGGATTCTACTCGATCTTTATATCATAGTTTGGAGTACTTTTTTGTATTGTTTAAATTATCTGCATTTTCTTAAATCTTTCAAGGAAAAATTAAGAAATGGGTACTATATCTGCTTCAAGTTTCTGGCCTGTTGACATGGATTAGTTGTTTTTTTCATATATAATCTTCTTCCTTTAGAAAATGGAGGGGAACTGGTTGCTACCTTAGAAATTTCCATCGTATGCTTTTTGACCATTTATTCGGGAAAGGACTATAGATACTAAGAGTAAGACGACATATACATGAAATGTCTTTCCACACTGTCGTAGTCAACAAAAATAAATATCAAAGATTCGGCATTAAGTGACATTTCTTTCTCATTAGAAGATCGTGTGGCTCGTGCTGTTAACCTTTCTTGAACACAATGTAAGAAGAAATAAAGCCTTACCAACTATTTTTTTATAATACCAAAACTTATTATAAATTGTTGGTTATATATAATAATCTATAATATATGTATTTTAAATAAGTTATTTAGTAAATAATAATATAAAATTAAATAATAAATTTGATTTAATTAGTATTTACAAATTTAATGTACATGTACTTTTAATTCGTTATTTTTTGAGGGAGATTAAAAGCTCAACTAGAGTTCAAAGCTTCAAAGCAGAAAGACAACAAAGAGAAGAGTTAGAATTTTAAGTGGGAAGGAGGAAAGAATTTTAGAATAGGCCAGAGAGCTAAACAAGGTTACTCGAGAAAAGGAAAATCTAGTTCTTAATGTTTTCAATGTAAAAAGTTTGGTCATTCTCAGTTTGAGTGCAAAGTACATACATAGTGTCATAACTATAAAAGATATGGCCATTATAGCAAATAATGTCGTGCCACAGCTTTAAATGAAAGAGACAATCATGTTAAGGTAATGGAGAAAGAAAATGATGCAGAGACTTTATTAATGGCCAATCATGTTGCTGCAAATGGCAAAGATAACGAGTGGTTATTGGATACAAGCTGCAGTAATAATCTAAGTGGAAAAAAAAAATTGTTTTCCAACATAGATGAGAAGTTTTGAAAAATAATAAAGCTTTGAGATACTTCCTCAATTATAATATTAGGAAAAAAGAAAGATTGGTATTTGTTTAAAGGATATATCATTGATTTATTTTTCTGATGTATTCTATGCTCTAGAAATTTGTCAGAATCTTTTAAGTGTGAGACAAGTAGTAGAGAAAGGTTATGACTAGTAGTTTGAATATGTCCAGAAATTTAACTATTTTCATTCAATATTGATTATGAAGTTGGGTATGTTGCAATACAATGACTATAGATGATAATAGGCTTTGGCATATGCGTTTCAGACACTTCAATTTTAAAAGCATCAAGTTACTAGTAGATAAAAAAGTGGGTGTCAGGTTTGTCAAGTGTTAAGGTTTATTATCAACTATGTAAAGCTTACATAATGGGAAAGAAACATTATGATCCATTTCTTAAAAAGGGTTCACAAAGAGCTACAAAACCACTAAAGATTGTACACTTAGATTTGTGTTACGTGGAAGTTCCTTTTTTAGGAGCTAATAGATACTTTATTATTTTCATTAATGATTTTTCATTAGGAAGACTCAGGTTTATTTCTTAAATCAGAAGTCTGAAGCATGTGATACAATGAAGAAATTTATAGCATATGCTTAAAAATAAAGTGACCATATGGTGAAAATTCTGAGAACATATTGTGGCACTAAATATATTATATGTGATGATTTTTTAAGAAAGAATGGAATTAAGCATCAGCTCGCTGCATGATACACACCTCAACATAACATAATCCCATAGGGAAAAAGCATAACTATCATGGACACGGCTAGGAGCATGTTGTTTTGCAAGAAATAACCAAAATGTTTTTAGGTAGAGGAGATAGCTTGTGATGTTCATATCTTGAATAGATATCTAATTAAAACTGTTTGCGATAAAACTCTTGAAGAAGTTTGGAGTGGACTAAAGCTAGATCTAATCCACTTGAAGGTATTTTGGTGTATCACTTAATGCTCATGTACTTGACGAGCTAAGAAAAAATTAGAGAGCAAAGCAGAATAAGTTATACAATCCATTCACTAAGAAATTAATTATTAACAGAGATGCTCGAAAAAATGAAATCTGGGATTGGTTAGAGAAGCTAGTGCCTATGATATCTAGTCAAGATTATGAACTACTAGCAAATAAAGAACTTGGAGTTTAGTAATTAGATTTGTCCTCCTGTAGAATCTTCTAAAGTATGGAGATATCTATAATGAAAGTACCAAATATTAGCTCATTTGAAGGATTTTCAACTTGGAAAAGATACAAATCCAGATGGCATTAATAAAGAGGAAGTTACTTATTATGCTTTCTTTATAGATGGAAATCCAGTAACATTTAAAGAAATAGTAAAATATAACAATGGATTTGAGCTATGGATGAAGAAATTCATGCCACTGAAATGAACAAAACCTAGCAACTAACAAATCTTCTAGCAAGAAAGAAGTTGATTAAAGTCAAATAGGTATATAAAACAAAGTGCAAACCTAGTGGAGATGTTAAAAGGTATAAAGCAAAGTTGGTTGCAAAAGGATACAAGTAAAAACTTGAGATTGATTACTTTGAAGTATTTGCTCTAGTTACCATATTAGATACTATACAAATGATTATTTCTATAGATGCTTAAAGAAGTTTGAAAATATTCCAAATGAATGTGAATTCATATTTTTGAAATGGAGTTCTTAAAGAGAAAGTTTACATTAAACTACAACCAGGTTATGTGAAACGAGACAATGAAGATGAAGTTTACAGATTGAAGAAGTCATTGTACAGATTGAAACAATTGTCACAAGCATGATATAATCGTATTGATTCATATTTTTTAACTAACATTTTCCAATGATGTTCCTATGAGTATGCCTTATATGTGAAAACCAACAAGGATAGAGATATTATAATTATTTGCTTATAAGTGATGATCTTTTCTTCACTAAAGAGTAATCTGAAGGTACTAGTAGTGGTCGGGGAGGCTGTGATTTCTCAGTTTGAGATGATAGATTTAGATGTCTTACTTCTATAGTGTTGAAGTAAAACAAACAAATCGAGAGACATTTATTTCTCAAAAGAAATATGCTCAAAATATTTTTAAAAAGTTCAAGATGGACGCCTATAAATCAATATTGACTCCAGTACAAGAATTATTGAAGCTTTACAAAGATGGAAGTGGAGAGTTGGTATATGCAATAAATTTTAGAAGATTGTTTGAAATTTAAGGTATTTAACGACAACAAGGTTGAATATTATTTACAAAGTTAAACTTGTGAGTAGATTCACGGCAACAACAAGACAATCTCATTGGCAAATTGCAAAAAGAATTGTTAGGTACATTAGATGATAGAATCTTCTTCTTAAATGGTAATATCGTGGAGCTAGTTGGATATATTAATAATGATTGGCATGGTGGCACAAAAAATCATAAAAGTACCTCTAGTTATGTTTTTAATCTTAGCTTGAGAGCATTTTCTTAGTCATCCAATTAACAATATGTTGTGGCATTTTCAATGATAAAAGCAGAATGTATTGCAATGACAGATTGTGTAACACAAGCAGTTTGGTACTTCAATTATGAAGAATGCTTGGCGAATTATAATATCAAAAAGACGATATGATGAGAATTTTTTTGATAATAAGTCAACAATTGCCTCAATTAAGAATCTAGTTTTTCATAGTAGAAGTAAGTCTATTGATATTAAGTATTATTATATTTGTGATTTGGTAGAAGAAAATGAGATCATGTTGACTTTCATGCCTGGCAGGATCAAATTGTAGATATGTTTACTAAGTCACTGATAACTGAGTTATTCTACAAACAAAAGAAAAAGTTTTGAATGATCAAACCAAGCTGATGGATATTGAAGCTTAGTTTATCTAATAATTAATCATGAAGAAAATAACTTATTAATGTACAACTTGTCATTATTTGTCATATATTGTTTTGCTAGTTGTCAAGATTAAGAAAAAAACGTTGTCAAAGTCTGTCAAAAAAATATGTGTATTATAAAATAATTGTCAAAGTTGATATTAGCAGACTTAGTGCAAGTATAAAAGGGGTTGCTAATTGCTATACTCCAAAAATTATTGTATCAAAAGGGAAAAGTGAGGTGCAAAATAAAGTTAACAAACTCCAACTGAGTTTTAATTACAATGATGATAGGAATTTTGTGAGGTTATAACAGAAGTGGATGTTGTATTCAAGTAGTGTTTTCAATAGATTTTGTGAGTTCTTTATTCAATCAAAACAAATTTTATCTTGAGGTATACTAACATCTTTTAATTTTACTAAGAAGTTTAAAATTTTTTATTGATAAACATATGAAAGTAAGTTTTACTAAATGCATCTCTCTTTAAAGGTGTGCTAACTAATTTTAAACTTAGAAATCACGTAGAAGTAACATGTAATTTTATTAAGGATCTCAATTTCATGGAAAAAAAAATCTAGAAGTAAATAAAAGATTAAGAACGCGTAGGATATAAATGTTTCTATTCCCATGGAATCCTTAATCAAACAGTTGGGTGTTTGATTTGACTCTCAAGTTCACAGCCTACAGTTTCAATCCAGTTGCTGAGAACTGAGAACTCATGTCAACATCTACTTCCCAAACCCTCCCTAATCAATTAGGCTTTTCTATTTATGGCTGACTGGCTGAGCAGTAAAGTGTATTCTCCCGATAAATTCCCTTACTTTTAGCAACAATATGTAGTTGCCTTGAAGTTCGCTTCAAACTTCCAAGTTTAACATTCCTGACAATGAAAGATACCTTTAACTATTCTTTACTAGATAGAGATAGATTGAGCCTTCATTTATTGGCAGCTTTTGTACTCAAAATTTATAGCCCATCTAATTAAATGAAACCTCCTACATAGAATATGTTATAAATTAAGTAATAGTTCATGACGTGAAAAAACATTATTAATTAGATACGTGGCAACTTAATTCAATTAGTGAGAAACAAAATGTTGACACCGTTATATGGTTGAAGGGTTATTAACTGGCAATGCAATCTGATGAGAAAGGAGATAGTTATGGTCATTATGTAGCGTAATTAGTGCAGGTAACAGGTTTTAAACCTTTTAAAAGATGGTCTTAGGCCGATATTGGAAGGTATTAGCTATCAATTCCATCCACTCTACTGATAGATTGAAGACTGTAGTTGAATTAATGTACGTAAAACAACACGAATTGTATTAGTTTGGAGTTCTAAATTATTGATTTATTAGATGATTCGTTATGAATTAATAATTTATTTATTTAATATATGTTAAAAAATAATAATTAACTATATATAAAGAGAAATATTAAATCAAGATGCTCCCAACTTCCTCGCAGAATAAGGCAGGAAGTTGAGGTGCATTCGCATTTCGCAATAGTAGTAATATTATAATCTAAACAGAAGCATAGTACAAATGAACTGGTCTGAAAATGTAAAAACACAATCAACATAAAGTAGAATGCTTGCATGTGAACTCTTACGTTCATCCTTCATGACCATTATAGATTATTAACTACTAATGGGGTGTTCAGTTGAGAGGAATGGCTATTTCATTTACCATCTATTCTTGATAACGAGTTAATACTTTGTTTGGTTGAAAAATTTGTAAGGAATAGATAATCATAAGGTTTAATTAGTCTTGAATTTGTAGAATATCAAAAGACACCCATTTTCTTATCTTTAGTTATTTTTAGGATGGTAGTGGTAAATAATAATAATAATAATAATAATAATATGAAGAAGAAGAAGGAGGAGGAGAAGAATTATTAATAATAATAATTAATATTAATGTAATTAGTAGGGATAATAATAAATATTTTAATCTTTTAATTAGTTATTTTTTTGTCATTTCAAATTTAATTTTTTTAAATCAAACATTAACATTCATTATCATTAAAAAATTTTAAGAATAAATCAAATTAAATAATTCTTATTCTATTCAATTTCTCATTTATTATATTTTTGAAAATAATTATTCCATTCCTTATTTATTCTAGTGAATCAAACATCTTTTCAGGGATTGCAATTCTTGTGACCCGGACAAGCCTTTCTTTGTACATTAGTTTCATGTCATTTTTCACGTAAATTTGATAAACACACGGGATCAGAATTCAGAACGTGATGGGAGTAAGAGAGTCAAAGTAACGTCCCTAAATATCGCCTCTATAAATAAATAATACTATTTATATACCATTAGAAGAACGGAATGAACTCTTTTTTTAGTTTGGACCCACCGACTTGATAGATCATGACCAGTCACATCCCTCTCTTGCAATTTCGTAAATAAGTGAAAAATTCGAGGCAATTCACGAAAGCTAGTTGAAAACGCGGCGTGTTATTAACCACGGTTGAATTAACCGCACCATGGTTTAGATATCCCTCGTTTTTATAAACCTCACCACACGAAGTGGAGAGAAAATATTGGAAACTGAAACAAACAAACAGACAGACTGTTGCTTCAGAGAGAGAAACAGAAGAATTCCTTCTTCTTCTTCAGCTCTTCTTTTAAAGAGAGAGAGTGTGGGGCTTCTTGAAAATGGCTATTTACGTAAACGAGGAAGATGTGTATAAATGTCCAAAACACCCCTCGCGCCGCCGCCGCACCGGAATCTGCCATCACTGCCTCCGTGACCGTCTCTCTTCTCTCTGCCCCAACTGCGCCGACGAGCGCCCGTGTAATTGCTACTCTGCGGCTGCTGCCGCCTCTTCCTCGTCCTCCGGATCCTCTTCCTCCTCTTTCTCTCGCTTCTCCACCGCGACGGCCGACGGAATTGGATCCATGGGCCGAGTCTCCTCTCTCATCGAGAACGAACCTGCGTTCCGGAGATCGAGATCCGTGGCGGTCTCCTCTCTCCGATCAAATCTCGAGGACAGCAGTGAGTACTCCTTCCGCAAAGACAGTTTGCACAGAAGTAAAAAGACTGGGTCGTTCTCGAACTTCTGGTCGGTGTTTAAGAGTAAGAGAGTTGATGGAGTGGCGAGGGAGAGTAATAGCGCTACACGTAAGAAGAGCGTTGACGAGGAAAGGACGAGGCTGATGATGATGAGGAAATCGAGGTCGCTCGCTGTGCCATCAGATTCAGGTGTGGCTGACGTCAGATCAACGAAGAGTAAGGGCTGGCATTTTCCGAGTCCCATCAAGGTTTTCCGGCAATCAATTTCCAGAGGATTGCTCCATGAAAGGTCGCCCCTGTATAGAGGCTAGTTGATGGAATTTTGTTTTCTTGGTTTTAGTTTTGTACAGTGCTTGTTGGCAAAAAGAATTAGTATCCAATATAATTAACTCCGTAAAAGGGCTTATTAATTAATATTTTTCAGTTTCAGCTTTAATTATTGTTTTTAAGTATGTGAAGCGAATGTTTATTGAAAAAAGAGTAATGAAATCTTTCAGCTTTTCCTTTTTTTTATTAAAACTTTTAATTCATTCTCTTATCATGTTATAGTTAGTGTTGTGCAAAACATAAATTAAAACAAAATGGTGACCTATAGAAGCAGCAGAGCGCAGCGTTGGATGGGAATTAAGTAGGAAAAGCGTCACATAGTTGTCTGTTTTGGTTAACCAACTTGGGTGTTAAAAAGTGTGGCAACTAATTTCACAGCCAATGTTGCCTATCTGCAGATAAATCGTACACATGTCGATACTATTGCTATAATTACACCAGCCGGAAGCAAATCTATCTACGTACTTGCCTTCATTTTCTTTAATAAAATTCCCCACTTATTTCAACTAATTCTAATATAATAACTTAACATGGAGATAAAAATATAAATAAAACGTACTTAAATGCCTAGATTTCCAACTAAAAACATCCATAATCGAAAGGAAACCAAAACCTTAAATCCAAATATACAAAACTCATCTTAGAAAAATAAGCTTTATCTTTTAAAATGTAAACTAATATTTGATAACCAAATAGGGTTATACCTTGATGACACTGATGAATGTATTATTAGTTTATTTGTATTTTTAAAATTATCAATAAATTATGAATTATGTAATTTATATAATCTATATTTATTCTTTTGTTTCATTTTTTATAGTTGATTTCTTTTAAGGGATAATAAATTATTATTTCTTGATTCTTTCATTATCCATCTTTTTAAAATTTTTAATTAAATGTTAAAAAATTTAAAATTAAATAATTCAATTTAAAAAGTTGTGTCCGTTAATATTTTGTTCATATGAATATAAAAACTAATATTTGAAGGGGTTATATGACATCTTCTTCCTTGCATAGGTCTTTAATCATCAAACAAGTGACTGTATTTTAAATATATATTTAACAATATATTTTTACATGAAATTCAAAAATTATCTTAACTACTTAGTTCTTCTAAGTATTGAATATTTGTTTTGTTCTAGCATTTATATCAATAAAAAATTTAATAAAGACATTTTTTAAATTTTAGATAATTAAAATTTTTTAAAAATTACACTCGTATAAAAATTTTGACATTTTTAATTCATTCTTTTATTTAAATTAACTCCACTTTTAGATTTGCCATTAGCTTCAATTGGAAGTTTATGAGACAATAAAAATAAAAAAATTTAGTTCAATTTTTATAATAACAAAAACAACACCCAATATAAATCTTGCTAATATGCAGAATATGAGGTACGTAGTTTAATCTTTATCATAGATAAATCATTTACGAGGGGGACTCCTAGGAAATCCTTTCTTTAATAAATATTGTGGAGGCTAGTAATAATTAGTATGTAACAAAATAATTAATGAGTCAATCTCCACTTTTAGACAATTCATTATAATAAGAAAATTAATTTGTTTTTAAAAATTTTTTATCTTATAATTTTATTTACTAGTAAGTCGCTAAATAGAAAAAATACATTGTAAATTTGAATAACTATTAAACAATTGTTAGATTTTAGTATTGTTATTTTGATAAAAATAAGTTTATTAGGAACACCCTAACCCGACAGTGG
>JANIIA010000001.1:35074207-35085139 GCA_027478495.1 Erythroxylum alaternifolium
CTGACCCTTTGACATCCCTAGCTCCCAAACATTAGGATCTAACTCATAATTCGGTATAAACATTGGAAGGTGAATTGCACTTTCGGCAAAGTTCGGTGGCTTACTCAAGACAACTCCATAGTTTCTTTCTCTTGTTTTTTTTCTCTGTCAAATACAATATGCAAATCCTCACATTTAGTTTGGACCTTTTTTTTTTTTTTACTTGGGATGTTAATAAGTTGAGCCGAGTTATAGTTGGGCTTAAGCCTAAGCTTGACCAGCCCTAAAATAGTTGAGCCCTAGCCAAAGTTGACTTGACCGGCTCGACAAGGCCTATTTTTATTTTTAAATTTAAAATAGAAAACGACATTTTTTTATTTTTTCTCGGTCAAATACAATATGTAATTTTTAAATTTTTTTCTTTATCAAACACAATATGCAAATCCTTGCATTTAGTTTACACCTTTTTATTTATTTTCCTTAGGATGGCAATAAGTCAGGCCGGGCTATAGTTGGGCTTGAGCCTAAGCCTGACCGACCCTAAAGTAGGTTAGCCAAGTCAAGCCAAGCCCGACTTGACCAGCTCGATTCGATCTAATTTTTTATTTCTAAAATTTTTTATTTTTATTGTTTTCATAAAATGATGTCGTTTTTATAGTTATTGGGCATTGGGCCTATACAGTCTAAGCCTGAACTTGGTCTAAAACATGATTTTTTAAAAAAAATGGGCTCAAGACTAAGTCAACCTACATATGGCCCAAGGATTTCAGGTCGGGTCAAGCTAAGTCAAACTTAACCGGACCCAAATGTCATCCCTATTTAAAATGAGATCTATTCTATATGAATGATATCTGTGTTCTTTTTCTTTAAAAATAGTGTCAATTATTAGAGATATCTTCACTTTCTAATAATTTATTATTTTATAATTTTTATTTTATAACATTATATATAAATAATTCATAAATATATTATATATTTACATCTATGTATCTCACTATAACATTATAATTATAATTTAATAATATTTAAATAAATCTTAACTTCATTAAGTATACTTACTAAGGGCGAACGGGATGGACGACCACGAAATCCATCCCGTTCGTCCATTTAATCTAATGGCTTATATTTGTTTTGCCTCTCTCTTATCCATATCACAGAACCTTTGTTCCCCTTCGTCCATTTATTTCGCCTCTCTCTTATCCATCTCACCATCGCATAAAACCGTTGCTCCCGTTCGTCCATTTATTTCGCCTCTTGCTTTGTGGATCTCCCGTTCATCCATTTGGTTCGAGCCACCATGTGACCTCCTTCCAACCACGCTAAAACAGGAAGCTTATATTGTACCACCGATGATAAGATGAGGTTATATGACTCTTGGGAAGGGGTTTCTGTTTCACACTTGAAAGTTGCCAAATTCCTGCTTCCATCGTTGCAATTGTCCTGTCACATTCTCAGTTTCGCAGTCGACAATAATTAAGGTTGTGTATAATGTAATATCGAAAAAGGAAAAAGCACAACAACAAAGGCTGTCTGCCGTCAACAATGTCTTCTTGATATATAGATAAGAGAAACCAATTTCTTGGTTACAAAGAAAACCGGATTTCACAAATCACATTTATTAATATTTTTAGCTAGGTATACTCATTTTTTGTGACCCATTTTTGTTGCCGCGTTTTTATCTACTTATAAAAAGGTAAACGCTACAGCAAGTAGGGATGGCTAGCGGAGTTTGGTCAGAAATTACCGAACATGTTTAAATTAACTGAATTTAGGGTCAGAGAATAAAGTTTGAATTGCAGGCTTGACCGTTCGAACTTTTTCTTAAAAAATGATATCATTTTCATTTAAATGTTCAAAAGCGTTTTGTTTTATAGGTCTACTTCCTTTTACTAACATCAACATTTTGATTTTTTCTTTTTTAATGATTTCTTTTACTTCTTTTCTTGTTTTTAGAAGAAGAAGTCCAACATTAAAAATGATATTGACAAGAATGAAGATAGTGTTAGACATGAAAAGAGATGATATACATATCTATTGCGATAAAAAAACGGAAGTGCAGAATTTAGATCTCATGGCTCCTACCATTAATGTTGAGAGATTCAAATGGGTGAGAGGGCTTTTCTAAGCTTTTAGCAAAATGCAATCATATGGTATATACAGAAAAATGCTAAGCTTAGGGACCTAATATCGTTTCGCAAATTTTATACTCCCTATTGTCTTCTATCAAATCAACAGAAGGAGATGACTGTTCGCAGTGGAAGGTCGTGAGGTTTCAAAAACAACATAAACGACCCATCAGAAGGAAACCACTAGGTAACCAACGGACAACAATTTGCTACTTGGCTTGTAGATGCAAGCTAAAAGTCATGAAACCTCTACTCAATTAAAGAAACCAAATGCATGAATTATGGCGATAAGTTCTCATTATCTTCCATGTATCACGATGCATCCTATTTCTTATTCCCCTTTAACTGAATGAATAAACCTTTACATTTATCTAGGCCCATAATAGTTGTTATTTTCAAAATAAAAATGTGTACACCAAAATGAGAAAACAACAAAATTACTAAGAGTTTCGTGAAAGTACATACAATAAATCACATAATGGAACTGAGTCCCATTCTAGCAATATGATCCTGAAAACTCAATGATCACTTTATTCTTTTTGACACATTCCTTAATGGCCAAATACTTAATGTCGATGTGTTTACTTTGACTACCATTTTTGTTGTTTTTGGCCAAGAAAACTGCAACTAAATTGTCATAGTACATTTTTAATGACTTAGAAATGGAATCCATAATTCTAAGCCTAGATATGAGGTAGCCTTAAAACAAGAAACGAACTCAGCCTTCATGGTAAAAGTAGCAGTCAAAGTTTGTTTTGAACTCCTCCAGGATACCGGTCCACTAGCAAACATAAACACATATCTAGATGTTGACTTTCGTGAATTAACAAAACCAGCGAAGTCCTAATCTAAGTAGCCAACTACTTCGAGATTATCAATTCGTCTATACATAAGCATGTAATTTTTGGTCCCTTGAAGATACCTCATCATCTTTTTGACAGCTCTCCAGTGGTCTATACCTGGTTACTCTGATATCTTCCCAACATTCCAATAAAAAATGTAATGTTAGGTTTTGTGCAAACTTGAGCATACATTAGGCTCCCTACAACAGAAGCATATGGAATATTTTTCTTTTGTTTCCTTTCAAGCTCATTTTTTGGGCATTGGTTTAAATTGAACCTATCACCTTTCACAATAGGTGCTATACTCGATAAACAATATTTCATCCGAAATCTTTCTAAGGCCTTATTGATATAGGATTCTTGGGATAGACCCAAAATGTATTCAGATTTATCCCTATGGATCTTAATGCCAATGACATAAGATGCCTCACCCATATTTTTCATATCAAAATTCTTAGAAAGAAATTGTTTCACCTCAGATAGCAATCCCTTGTCATTGGTGGCAAGTAGAATATCATCCACATATAGAATAAGTAAACAAACTTTTCTCCTACTAACTTTCTGATATATGCATTGATCCATGATATTCTGCACAAAACCATATGAAGAGATGATATTATGGAATTTCAAATACCATTGATGGGGGGCTTGTTTCAATCTATATATGAATTTCTTAAGCTTACACACCAAATGCTCACCACTATTAGAGGAGAATCCTTTCGGTTGTTTCATATAAACTTCTTCCTCTAGATTTTCATTTAGGAGGGTTGTTTTCACATCCATTTGATGTAATTCCAAATCAAAATGGGCAACTAATGCCATAATCACTCGTAAGGAATCCTTCTTAGATACAGGAGAAAAGGTATTTGTGTAATCGATTCCTTCTTGTTGAGTAAATCTTTTGGCAACAAGCTTAGCTTTATATCTTTCAATGTTTCCTAATGAGTCCCTTTTTATCTTAAAGACCCATTTACATACAATGACCTTTGCATCATTAGGCAACTTGACAAGATCCCAAATTTTGTTAGATGCCATAAAATTCATCTCATATACCATGACATTATACTATAATTAAGATTCATTGCAACTCATGGATTGTGAAAATGTATCCAGGCCGGCTCCAATATTATAGTCAACTTCTTGTAAATACATAATGTAATAACTAGGTATTGGTGATTTCTTCTCTCTAGTTGATATTTTTAATGTTGTGTTAGCACCTTCCTGTAGAGGAGCATGTACAACTGGTTGCTTAACAACCTCTTTTGATTGTTGAACAATCGGATCTACTAGATTGTCATCAACCGCTTGTGGAATTTCAATGATTGGTTGTTCAACACTTGTTTGACTTTAAGGGATGCTATGAATAATAATTAATCTATTACTTGAAGTAGGAGTTTGTATTTCATAATGATCCTTCTCAAGAATTAAGTCCTAAGATTGATCACTTTTACTGATCAAGTCAATCTCAAGAAACTTTGCATTTCTTTATTCCACAAAACCTAGTACTATGAGATGGACAATAAAATCTATACCCTTTGAACCTTTCAGCATATCCAATGAAATAGCCACTTATAGTCCTCATATTCAGTTTTTTTCTGTGGATTATAAACTCTTACTTTAGACAGGCATTCCTAAACGCATATATGTCGCAAACTCGGTTTCCAACCTTTCCATAACCCAAATGGTGTTTTTGAAACAGCCTTGGTTAGAACTCGATTAAATATATACATTGGCATTTTAAGAGCTTCACTCTATAAGAATTTAGGAAGTTTAGAACTACTAAGCATACTCCATACCTTGTCTAATAATGTTCGGTTTATTCTTTTTATTACATCATTTTGGTTCGGGGACCTAGGCATGGTGTATTGAGCTATTATTCCATGCTCCTAAAGAAACTTCGCAAATGGATCTGGTGCTTGTCCATCCTTAGTGTATCTACCATAAAATTATCCATCTTTATATAATCTCATGATCTTTATTTGCTTACCACATTGTCTTTCTACTTTTGTTTTAAACACCTTAAAGGCATATAATGCTTCGTTCTTGTTGTGAAGCAAGTAGAGGTAAATATATCGCGAGTAATTATCTATAAATGAGATGAAGTATTTTTGACCATACTAGTTTATTTCTGGACTACAAATGTCTGTATGTATGATCTCTAATATGTTTGATTATTGACACCTTTCTTTTTTATGTTGGTATATTTTTGCTTTATGCAGTCCACACAAACATCAAAATCAGTAAAATTTGGAGTATTAAGTACTCCGTCATTCACTAATTTTTTAATTCTTTCAAGGGAAATATGTTCCAATCTTTAGTGCTACAACATAGAGGATTGTTCATTCATAACACATCTTTTAATACCAGCATTATTATGGACAAACATTGTATTGTGAAAAATATTTTCATGCAAATTAATTTAGAAAACACCATTAATCATTATACCATTCCCAACAAGATTAGATCTATGATTTAAACCAAATGATGTATTTGAAAAGTTAAAAGAAATATCTTAAAGGTATAAGTCTTGAAGCTGAAATCAAATTTCTAGAGAAACTTGGGATATGAAATGTTCTTTTCAAATTTAAAAGAAAACCAGAATTCAAAACTAATTTGCATGTCCAAACGACTTCTACATGTGAACGTATCTTGTTGCTTGAATAGATGCACTGTTCACTGCCCATTGGCTTCATGTGGTTTAGAAAACCCTGCAAGGTATTGGAAATATGGATTGTAGAACCAGAATCAATCCACCAATTGTTATGACAAACATCAACCATATTAGATTCATAAAAAACAAGGGAGATTCAAATACCTTTCTTTATAAGCCAAGCCTTAAATTTGGCACAATCCTTCTTAATGTGCCCTTTCTTTTTGCAGAAGTGACACTTGAGATTGAAATCCTTTTTGATCTTAGTACGGACTGCTATTTTACCCTTTCCTTTTTGTCTGGCTTGCCTTCTATTCCTTCCTTCTGTGGCCATATGTGCACTTTCACCCAATTTCATTATCAACCTCCTTTCCTCTTGTACACACATGGTCAACAATTCATTGATAGACCATTTATCTTTATATGTGTTGTAAAAGATTTTACAGGGTCCATACTGAGGTGGAAGGGAATTAAATATGTAATGCACAAGGAAAGACTTGGACATCTCAACCTCAAGAGACTTTAGCTGAGTTGCAATGTCCCTTATTCCTATGATGTGCTCACGCATACTTCTAACACTTGTAAGCTTCAATGATAATAACTTGATCATTAAGGTGCTGGCTAGGGCCTTATCTAAAGATTCAAACTGTTCATCAATGGCCTTCAGTAGATCCCTAACATGACTACTAGCATGAATTTTAGTCTTTATGTTCCATGACTACTAGCATGAATTTTGGTCTTTATACACATCATGCTGAAGCGATTAGATCACTCCCAATGTTCATAAAGAGCAATTTCAGCCTGAGTGTTAGTTTCAGTAGGTGCAGATGGTTCATCTTCCATCCACCCTAATTGAAGGAGAATCCTCTCTTTCCATATTTTATAGTTATCATCATTCAATTCTGGAATATTATATTAAATATCAGAAAAAATTCACAGGTTGAATAGCTGCATAAAATTTAAATAAATATGCTTGTGCCACTAAATTTGTTGAAACAAAAAAACATATATCATGTTTTACCAATGTTAAAATATGTAATCATATTTCAAATGTGAATCATATAACAATTGAAACTGCCTATGGGCTAAACTTTAATTAAAAGATTTATACATAATCTTTATGATGAAACTATCAAATTATATTCCTTTTCTTAATACCTGTAGGTAAATTAAGAAAAAGATAATTTACCGTTCCATTCTAATTAACCATGCAAATATAATAAATCTTCCTATAGCCTAAAATTTATTATATTTGAATATAATTAATTACAATCAGTGTCATTTTACTATATGTGATCCATAACACTTAATATGTAACTTTTCTTAATCAAAGATGTTGATCTTCAACTAATTAAAATTATATTGATCACATGACACCTTATTTTATGCAAAATATTATTAATAAAGATTCCACATAATCCTTTAAAAACTAATTAATCATGCATCAATATTATATATTAGTATGAATAAACATATAAATGAATTTAGAATCAAACAATGATTTAAATCATGCAATTCACCAAAATTGGGCTAATATATCAAAACTGAAATATTTATACACTATACTATAAATAATACATTACACACTATCACAAGACTTTGTGGTGAAAAGCATGTATGCACCAAAAGCATTTACTACCACCTTTGTCCACTTCTTGTTTGCTATTCTTTATAAGTATTAAACTTAAAGCTTTTCACTTATGGCCCTATAAACTACAAGGTTTTTCGTTTTAAAACTCATGCAAACTTTTCCAAGTGGGCCCAGAATATACAAGATTCTCATAATTCATGTAAAGCAAATTTTTGTCCAAACTTCATGCAACATTAAAACAAACAATGGTGGGCCGAATGAAATAAACACAATTCAAAGCTTTTGACACTGAGCCTATAAAAAGATTTTCTCTTTTAATTAATAGAAGTGAACAACGGTCAGATGGGTGCCCAGAACGAAAAACAATGAGAAACATATGTTTATCGTCGTCAACCTTCAGTCAGGTTAACTTCACTAGGATCCGTTCTTTTTAAAAACCCAACTCTATCTTGACTTCTAAAACTCCATTTTTGATGATTCAAAATTATTTTAATTAGAATTGAATTTCTTCTAGATATGCAAGACCGATTTCACAATATAGTGATTTTAACAACATTAATATATGCAACAGAAACATTGCCCATTCATGTATAAAATCACAGAAATTTAATTACATCAAGACAGAGGTAAATAAATGCTCTGATACCAACTTTTAGACATGAAAAACGATATACATGTCTATTATGATAAAAAATGGAAATGCATAATTTAGATCTCATACCTCTTTCCATTGACGTTGAGAGATTCAAATAGGTGAGAGGGCTTTGCTAAGATTTTAGCAAAATGCAATCAGATAATGTGTGCAGAAAATGCTAAGCTTAGGGACCTAATACCATTTCACAGATTTTATACTCCCTATTCTCTTCCATCAAAACAACAAAAGGAGATGACGGTTTGCAATGGAAGGTCATGAGTTCAAAAACAGCAGAGATGACCCATCAGAAGGAAACTGCTGGGTAACCAACGGACAACAAACAAAGGTCAATAACAATGGAGAGGAGGAGAAAGTTCAAAAAGAAAGAAAGAAATGATTGCTACTGTTTTGAAAGTGAAGATGCATTAGGAAAGGTGTGCATCAAACTTGCCAAACTTGAAGGAATATATGTGTTGGGATTCCCTTTATAATTGGTGGGACAACATAAGTTAATCAATAATTTCAATGAAGATTTATTAATATCAAAAAGGCCTAACGAATATGTTAATATTGATGGTGAAGATTTGTTATTATAAAAAGAATATGAAATAAGTTAATAACGTTAGTAAATATTTACTAATATTAAAAAGGCATGAGGAATAAGTCATTTAATGATTTACTAGAATACTCTAAGAATAGAAGAAGTAATTTTTGGGAGGTGCATCAAATTTATTATAACTATGAGCATTTGGAGATGTCTTTGGTATCCAAAATACAAGTGAGAGCCACACTCCAAGAGAGAAAAAGGGTCACTTTAGAGACTGAAGAGCTTGAAAAAATTTCTAATTTATTGAGCTTGAGTACGTGAGTGATCCAACAAAAATTAGTGAGGTATTTAAGCATTGTAATTCATTCAAAGTAGGGTAAGAGGATGAATTAACATCTAGTTTAAGCTAGAGAAGAAATCATTGTAATCCTAAAATATTATTTTCTTTGCATCGAGAATTTTTTACTTAAAAATTTCAATGCCCTCCTTTGCTTTTTGTTGCAATTTATTCTTGTCCATTTTAAATCACACAAACAAGAAAAAGAGCTTTTGTAGCATCTATCCATTTTTATCAAGTGTGGTATTAAAGCCTGATTTAAGGGTCATCATCTTCTTTTGTGATTTAAATGAAGGATATCATCACTCATAATGGTGACATGTTCGAACTCACTAATGAGAATTACTCCAATTAGAAGTCAATGATAGGTACCATCTATATTGCAAAGATTTGTACAAATCAATCACCAACGAGAAGAAGCTAAAGGAAAATTTTGATAAATAATGAGAGATCTTAAATCAAAAGACAATGGATATGATCCGTAATTTTATTGACCTAAGCTTGTTCGAGCTCGTATCAACGTTCATCAATACATACAACTTATATATAAAACTCGAATCTATGATTCAAAATAAGATGCCTTAAAGTAAAGCCCACTTGGTAAGATGGTTGGTCAAGTTAGAATACATGGACAGTCGAAGTATAATTGAGCACTTAAATGCCTTCAAGGGGCACATAAATCAACTAATGAAGATAAACATATAGATTGATGATAAGTTACAAGCCTTGTTACTTGAAAGTTGGCATACTCTTGTTATTACAAATTAGCAACTTGATCCCATAAGAAAATTTCACCATAGGCATTGTCACTGATAACTATTAGACTAGAAAACTGGGAGAAAGATATATGGAAAATTAGCAAAATCCAAGGCTAATTTTGTTGATAATAGCAAAAGAAGTGAAACCCATGAAAGGAGTGGAAGCAAAGGTCGTTATAAGTCAAAAAGGTAGTCTAAGTCATACCCAATAGTCAAATGCTACTATTATGGCAACCTGGTCTTAAGAAATTTGAATGTCAAACATTAAAGATCATAAGAATAAGACTATCAAGTCAAATGGGATTGACCCAAAGAAGAAGGAAGAGAAGAGCATATTCATTGTGGCAAACAAAGATTATGTTAATGTCTTCCTTATTGGAGAAGATAACTATGTTAACATCACCTATGATGACAATTCATAGACTGTTGATTCGGGTGCCTCCTTCTATGTCACCCTATATGGAGAGTTTTTCCAAGCATACCAAAATGACAAGTTTAGCACAATTAAGTTAGGAACTCAAGTAACCAATAAGATTGTGGGGATTAACAATGTTATGTTGATTACCAAAACAAAGTGCAAGCTTGTGTTGAAAGATGTGATATATGTCCTTGATATGTGCCTTATTCTTATCTTTGCTGAAAAGCTCAATGATATTGGCTATATGAATTAATTTGTTGTGGAAAAATGTAAACTCTCAAGTAATATCATAATCATCATAAGAGGAATAAAAGAATGTTCAGAATATGTTACATAAGTAAAGTTGTGTAAGAAAGAAGATAATATCAGCCATGATAACTCATACTTAGAGCTATGACACCAAAGATTAGAGCGCATGAGTGAGCAGGCTTTATAAATTCTACCTCTTAAAGAACTTCTTTCCCATATGAAAATGTAAAACAATTAAACTATGCATTTATCATTTAACTAGTAAATAACATAGAGTTTCATTCTATGGAATTAATAAGCCACATAGCATAAAACAAGCAGTGAATACTAATGTTTGCTCAATGACTACAAAATTAATTGGCAATGCGTTATATTTTGTTATTTTTATTACTGATTATTCAAGAAAGGTTTGGTTATCCCTGTTGAAAATAAAGGACTAGGTACTCGAGACATTCAACAAGTTCAAAGCCAGATTGGGATGCGATATAAGAAGAAAGTTAAAATATGTCAAAGTTGATACCGAGGATAGTACTGTGGCCTATTTGAAGCATATTACAAGTCATTTGGCATCCTTGAAAAATCAGCGTCAAAGACACCACAATTGAATGGTGTAGTTGAGAGAATAAACTAGATTATCAAGAAAATTGTAACATTCCGTTTCCAGAGAACAGGTCGGACCAGAGAAACGGGTCCAAGTGTGGTAAATCGACACATCTCATGCTCTTGCATTTGTGAATAGTGAGTTTTGCGTATAAAAATTTATTGTACGTGCATTCATGACAATTGTCCCGGTATAAGTGT
>JANIIA010000001.1:35111195-35121354 GCA_027478495.1 Erythroxylum alaternifolium
AAATTATTTATTTTATTAAAATAATATAATTTTATTAATAATTTGTTAATAACCATTATATAAGAGATTAAATAAGTTTATTTAATTAAAAATAATTTATCTTTCAATTTTATCTAATATGTAATTATTATTAGTGATAAAAATATAACTACATTAACAATAATAACCA
This sequence comes from Erythroxylum alaternifolium, assembly GCA_027478495.1. Classification (NCBI taxonomy): domain Eukaryota; kingdom Viridiplantae; phylum Streptophyta; class Magnoliopsida; order Malpighiales; family Erythroxylaceae; genus Erythroxylum; species Erythroxylum alaternifolium. The sequence goes on from JANIIA010000001.1 coordinate 35,111,365, forward strand.
AATAAGTTTTGTTTTTATTTAAAACAAAAACAAAAACAAAAAACTGACAGAAAAATAAAAATAGAACCCTTAAGTTTATGATCTTTTTAAGTTACTTCCTCGTGGTAATTAATAGCTATAACATAATTTTCCACGAAAGTCTAATTGCATGGAGATTTTAGATTTTATATAATACGCCAAATAGTAAATCAAATAACACCTAAAAACATGAACGAAAAGATTGAAATTGTAAAAAGGTGTAATATGACCAAACTATATATAATTCACTGTAATCATATGTTATTCCGCCAAGTATTTCTCAATGATTAATCCATTTAGGCAGTTGATGACCAAAAATGTTTAGGAACCAGACATTTTACGAATCCTCCGAAGTTTCATGGTTGACTACTATAACTTTCTAGGAAGATGGCTGCCATCTTTATTTATGTTTACCTTAATTACAGGGCTAGTGAACATGTCATAATTAACATCGATGGATTCATCTTCATGTAACACAAAAGGCACAACGGTGGTAGTTCAGTTGTCTTATTACTATAAAATTTAAGCAAGAAGGGAAAGAAAGCACAAAAGAAGTTGGCATCTTCAAGTGACATTAATAAAGAGATCCTATAATAACAATCATGCTTCTTCAGTGCTCAGCCTGCAACCAATCATTAGACACCAAGACCTGTGGAGTAGGCACCATTTACGACGCCGGTGATTCACCTGGAGTTATCCCTATCATTGACTTCCCTCTAATCATGTCGGCCTCTCCACTTTCATTCATCATAACCATGTTACATTGTATTTTCTCTGCGAAAAACTCTCTGTATTTTCTCTGATACCTGTCGGAGAACAATTAACTTAATCAACAACTATGATAAGGTTAGCATTCGTTAAGCTTTTCTTGCCTGTCAAAGACCACCCATGTGGCGTGGAGGTTTGTGATCTTTTCTACCACCATCGTTCTCAAAGGAAACCCCATTACGATCTCTTTTTGTGGGACAACCTGCATCAAAAGATCGTTGAATCAAAAGCTATATCTGTTACAGGAGGAAGAGTTTTCTTGGATATACCCCAAATGTTTGGCAGAGGTCCAGCAACTCTTGAAGTTTCAGATACCTAGCATCTCTCATCAGTTCACCATTTTCATTTGAAGCAGATAGTTCTTCAAATTCCCCAGACCAAACATCTTGCAACGTCTTTGTGGATACTGTAGACCAGATATGCAAGACAGACAACGAGAACAAGGTTACTCTACTTTCTCTTTCAAATCCCAGTCAGTTATTACTTAACAGAACTCTAGGAATAAAAACAATATCATTTCAAGTCACTTGCGAAGCGCTATATGGCACTTTAAATAAAGGTTTAAGCAATATACTCACAAGGAATATTAAGCCAAGGCATCGCACCGAGGAGGGTGACCTGGCATCCGGCGGACGCCACGTTCTCTAGCGCCCATTGAAGTGGCTCTGCATTGAATTCTTTGAGACCATCCATAACTATGACCACATGTTTGTCAGTCCTGCCTGATGATGAAGACTTTGGTTGTATCCGATCTTCCACTAATCTTGCTCCGCCTTTCTTTGTTCTCAAGGGGTTTTGCATATCTGCACCTTGGACTTTTCTGACCAGTAAACTAAACATACGATCAGTAGCCAATCCCTGAAGGAAGTTTTGGTGATAAGTTTTTATTAACACAGAAAAGCAAAAGCTAGGAAGAGAAGCCTTTGTCATTCGTTTTGATCGATATATATATTTATACTTGGTTCAAAAATGTCATTATAGAAGACAACCAATCAGAAGCATCAGATGCAACCTATGGTTTGCTTTATTATCTCTCGACGTAACCCAAGTCAATTTTCAGCTCGATACAATAATGTTCAGTTTTTTGTGTTAAGGCCTATGCAACTTGAAGATGCTCATCCAAAGTTTTGACAAATGGGTATAATACCTCTAGGAAACAAGTATAGAATAAGCATCAATGACAAGTAAACTATCGAGAAAGCTTCGGTAATATCACATTGCACAAAGTGGCAATAGCTAAGCTTGTTCTCAGAGTGGGACTAAACATAGGATATTATCGTTGTAAAAAGTAACAAATCGACATTGTAATGGTTGTTCGAGTTTGACTTTCTTCCGATCCTTCAACAATTGCCTGTCGCAAAACTATTTCAATCACGACAAGTACGGGTCGATGAACTTGTCCTTATTCGATGATGTCGTGTTCGATGTGTACTTGCTTAAGAGTTGTCCTTTCCCCTACTTGGTGAATTTGTGTATAAGGGTTATATGGCAAGTGGGAAGATCTCAAACTTAAGAATCACACACCTAGCTACTGGTTCTCTGGCTTTGTTCTCCGTGGAAATGAGATTTGGGTTCTTTCTATTTTGTCTAAGAAGAAGTAACGCTACTTGATTGAACTATTTTCACTGGATAAGTATAACTTCATTACAACTCTTGATGTGAATTTTAATATTTAACTTATTACTTATTTGGATAACATAATAATTATTTTAGTAACTTTTTGTTCTACAACATATTGAAGGATGTTACAAACAACTGTATACATAATTACTAACTATTAGCATTAACTACGTTAAAATTTTGAATTTTTTTTACTAACATAACACACATTATTATGGTACTAACACATTCATCAATGACCATTGAAACCTTTATATCACCACTGTACCATTTGTCAAATACAAAAATGACCAGTAAAAACTAAAAAAGCATACATCCTCAATGTTTTGGAAGCTTGAGTTCATTTTTACTAATAATGACAAATTCACCTCGAGTATTATTACATCGGTGAATAGAGTATGAACAATTGTACTGTAAAATTATGCCACGTAAATTTCTAGGAAAGGTCGGAGAAGTCACAAACGATCCCACTTAAAACCTAATATCCCTAGACAGGATTTTCCTTGACATATAATTTAATAGCACAATAATTTACTACAATTATACCTAATAATAGCAACTAAATAGACAAATAAAGAACATTATAATTTAACAAGGTCTAGCCAATTATGGCTACTTCCTCTTAAACTATTAATATTTCACTATTTCAAGGAAATAATACAAGTGGAATATTTCAAAGAGAGAAAAATTTTTGTCCTAAGGAAAAATAGGCAATTTTGGGATGTTCAACAAAGGTGAAGGAGCCCTCCTTTTATAGCTTGAGGAGGCTCTCTCATTTTTGTGTTTCTACAATATGAGATTTTTGCATATGCCACAAAGTCAACAATTCTCCACCTTGGCATATTTTCAAATCTTTATTATCAAAATCCTTTTACAGGTGAAACTATCTTCGGTAATGTCTCCAAATATGCTTCAAAGTGCCCATCTTCAATTTTTAGCAATATTGATTAAATCCAAACAATATTGGAACTTGACCGCAGTCACCACTTTTATCAACTTATCAGCAAGATTTTCAGTGGTCTTAATCTTCTGGATTGCTACTCCACCTTTTTTTAGAACCTCTCGTACAAAGTGATAACAAACATCAATGTGCTTCATCCTTGCATAGTAAACTTGATTCTTTTGCTAAAAGGATAATACTCTGACTATCACAATGCACTTTGATATGCTTATGTCAAACCCCTAATTCACCATCCAATCTTTGAAGCCAAATTGTCCAAATCACTGGCATAGTCGAAATCACAATATCCAACTACACAGACCGTCTTACTTATCCTGCTGAAATACCAAACCGACATCTACAGTGTTCAAAATGTACCGTAGAATCCATTTCAAAACTTGCCAATGTTCCTTTCCAGGTAGTATACCTGTACACAACCCCAACTGTCTATGAAATATCGAGCCTTATACACACCATAGCATACATCAAGCTACTATTAACATTTGTATACAGTACTTCTGACATGTATTCCCGCTCTACATCATTCTTTGGAGACAGATGCATTGAGCTTGAAATGACGAGCGAGCAGAGTATGGACAGGCTTTGGCTTTTCATTCGAGCCAAAACATTTTATTAACTGTCTCAGATACTATTTCTGAGTAAAACCAATTCTCCCTAATGCCATATCTCTGCTTATCTTCATTCTGAGAGTCTTCTTCGCTTCACCTAGATCCTTCATTTCAAACTCCCTGTTCAACTGAGTCTTTAATTTCTCAATCTTTGTCAGACTCTTGGAAGCTATCAACATATCATTAACATAAAGAAGAAGATATATGTAGGATCCGTCTTGTAGCTTACGCAAATACACACAGTAATCGTATTTACTTCTTGTGTACTTCTGCCCCATTATAAACTTGTAAAATCGCTTGTACTACTGCCTCGAAGATTGCTTCAATCCATATGATGATTTTCCAAGCCTGCACACCATTTTCTCTTTTCCAACAACTTAAAAACCTTCAGGTTGAGTCATATAGATTTCCTCCTCTAAGTCTCCATGTAAAAACACAATTTTTACATCTAATTAAACTAGTTCCATACCAAATTATGCTACCAAAGTCAACAAAATTCGAAAGGAGGAATGTTTTACAACTGGAAAAAAACTTCATTATAATCAATTCCCTCCGCCTGAGTGTAGCCTTTAGCCACTAGTCTTGTTTTATAGCGAACATCATTCTTATTAGGAAATCAATCTTTTTTTGCATATACCCATTTGTATCCAATTTCCTTCTTTTCCTTCAAGAGATTAGCTAGCTTCCACGTCTGATTCTTATAAAGGGATTGTATTTCATTATTCATGGCTATCCTCCACTTATCTTCTTCTAAACTTCAGAATGCTTCCTTATAAGTGGTAGGTTTGTCATCAATTTCAATTGTAGATGCATAAGCCACCATATTAACATAACGAGCAGATACTTGAGTGTTTCTCTTTGGCTTTCTAAATGAAATTGGTAATTGTTGTTGTCAAGGTTCTTGCGTTGGAACCTCTTCTTCATCTAACTCCTCTTCTACCACAAGAGTTTCTACATTTGCTTTATCATTTACTGGGGTAATAATTCTTCTTTCAAACTCCACTTGTTTTAGAGTATCATTTGTCTGCTTATTATTTTCAGTTTTTATCATTCTTAACATGGTAGATCCATCAAAGGTAACATCCCTCCTAAAAATTATTTGCTTTTGAATCTGGGCACCAAAGATGATATCCTTTCACATCAAAGGTGGTCCCCATGAAAATTTCTTTCTTTGCTTGTAGATCCAACTTTGACTCCTTAACATGATAATATGCAGTGGAACTAAACACATGTAAGGAATCATAATCTATAACAGGTTTTCCAAACCATTTCTCCAATAACGTTATACCACCAATAACACTAGATGGTTGCGGTTGACAAAATGGCAAGTATATGTAATGGCTTCAGCCCAAAATTCTCTACTCAACCCAACATTGGACAATATACACCAAACTTTCTCCAGTAATGTCTAGTTCATAAATTCTACCATCCTATTTTGTTGCAGTGTATCCCTAACTATAAAGTGTCTGACAATGTCTTCATCTTCACAGACTTTTAAAAATGGACCACTCTTGTACTCCCCACCGTTGCTTAATCCTTCTGCCAGTTTAGGTTTCCACCATCTTCTTCCATTTTGAGAAAAACTCCTAGCACTTCATCCTTATTCTTAATAGTATACATCCATACTCTCCGGAAAAAAATCAACAAAGGTTACATAATAGTGTTTTCCTCCCAGAAAAGTTGTCTTAGAAGGTCCCCACACACCAAGGTGAACATAATCCAAAATACCCTTGATATCATAGATTCTTGTTCCAAATTTTACCCTTTTCTTCTTCCCTTTAACACAATGCTCACAAAATCCAATTTGTAAGTCTTCACCCCTTTCAACAATCCTTTATTTACTAAGAGATTCAAAGATTTTCCACCTGCATGCCCCAAGTGCATATGCCATAAACTGGTTACTTCTAACACCTTCTCATCATTAGAAGCTACTACTGCTGCTATTGTTCCAATAACAGTAGTATCTAAATAATGGTACAATCTATTATTCTTCCATACTCACTTTAATACCACAAGTGCACCAGAGATGGTCTTCATCACTCCATATTTTACTACCACCTCAATACCTTTTTCATCTAGGGCCTCTACAGAAATGAGATTCTTCGATAAACTCAGCATGTAACGAACATTTGTCAATATTCTGATTGATCCATCTTAATTCTTCAAACGATGGGACCAATCCTATGTGTGGTAAGAGGGAATTCATTTGTTGTGTAAGCAATTGCATTTTCTAGTTTTCTAAAATTATAGAACCAATCCTGATTGGGACATATATGATGACTGCATCCTGAATCAAGCAGCCATGCACTATAAGAGCTAGTTGATGGCGTAATAACAAGTGAAAAACTTGAGTCTTCATCATTACACTCAACTATATTTGAATCTGCTACGACCTTTCCTTTATCAGGTTTGCTTTTATTTTTGAGCGTAAGATAATCCTTCTTCCAGTACCCTTTTTTCTAACAAAAGTCACATTCATCTTTGCTTAATTTGGGCCTCAACTTTGATCCCTTTCTATTTCATAATATTTGCTTAATTTTCCATCATCTACATTATAGATATAATTACCACAATAAATACTTATGTTATAAAGAAGGTAATTTAGCATATCTAATATATACAAACTTAAACAGTCATTATTATTGAAGTAAAAACTTAGGAAGTTTAAAGGTTTTGATTATAAATATTTACATTTTGATTGTTATATGTAACTATCAAATACAAATAAAAAACATCACTGTAATATTAAAACATCTTATCAATAACTATTAAAACTTTTATATAACTACTGTATCATTTGTAAACTACAAAAATGAGCCGTAAAAATCAGAAAAGCATACACAACCAACTTCAAGTGACAGTGAATCCTCAGCTCCAATTAGAATTTCTTATACCCTTGACTTTAAGGACAGGTTAACCCTCTCTCAGTGAATCTTCAGCTATACCTTATTGACAAATTTCCCTGGACAAGAAGGCACCAAGCAAAGTATATGATGTTGTAAATGCATCTTTTTTATATAATCAACGATAAGTGAAAATTTGAATGATAATTATCATCTTTATTACATATGAGAATACTTTCATAAGTTTAATGATCTTGATAGCATAATATTACGTGAAATTTGAGACTTCAGCTTTATGTATATATAATATGGAAATTATATCCTTCTAAAAGTGTCATAGTTATCTTTATCTCCTATATATTTTTTATGTTTAAGTTGTAGATAATTTGTGACATTCTTATCCCACTTTGTCTCTATCTCCTACATATTTGATGGTGTTGAACTTGTAGATAATATGTAGATGTTTGTAAATATAGTCCCAATAGCTCTCTATCTATATAAGTTCAACAAATTAGTATAGTGTTAATGTACTTCTATAGTATTTAATGCAATCATTATACTTACCATATTGGTAGAGTAAGCTTAAGTCATTTCATGGTATCAGAGCTATAAAGCCACTTTACTAAGCAAACTTTTTTATTATTCCTTTTTCCTTTAGCTCTTCTGTTCCTCTTTTTTTTCTTTCTTATCATAAAAATCATGACAACATCAGGCACAACCACTTCAATTGTCCCTATTTCCCCCACTGAAAACCAATCAATTGTTTTTCCCAACATTTCACAACAGTTTCCATTGCTACTAAGTTCTATAAGTTATTTGCTGTGGAAAATACAACTCATACCAACACTACATGTTTACAACCTAGTAGGACACGTTGATGATTATGTCCATCATCGACCTCCGGAAATGAATGGTAAACTTAATGAAAAGTTTTATTGTTTGCATTGTAATGATCAACTTGTGTTGAGTTGGATTGTAAGTTTTGTATCTTAACAATTACTGTAATAGATTGTTGGGGTTAACATTGCATATGCCTAGAAAAGGCCTACATCGGCCTATGCATCTAGATCACAAGCTCAAATTTGACAGCTTAAACAATAACTAATTAGCTTGTAAAGAGGGAATGACTCAATCACTGCCTAAATATAGCACGCTAAGCTTATGGCGGATCAGCTAGCAGTCCTCGGAAGTCCTTAAGTAGAGGATGATTTAGTAAATTACAAAATGGATGGGTTTAGAGTGGCTTATTGTCCTTTTGTTTAGGTTATTGAAGCATAATTACAATATGTGTCATTTGATGCTACAAGCTCTTAATTAGAAAAGAGATGCAACTTTAATGAGAAGCAAATTTTTTTTTACTCTCTTAGTGTGAGCGAATTTTGGAGCGAAGAAGAATTCTTGAGCAAAAGGGAGGCAAGGATATGGTAAAGGATGTAAGAACTGAAAAGGTAGAGTAACTCAAGGCTAATAAGCTATCAATTGACCTATGAATTCTCAATTTCAGAACCAATCATGCAACATTTCATGTGATAAGCAAATTGTGGACTTATCTACAATCAGTTGCCCTAATTGTAAGGGCATAAGGCATTAATCACATCAGTTTCCAACTGAGAAAGGTTTACTTCAAACAAAGTCAATGTCTCAAGTGGCATCCTTTATCTTCAACACAAACCAACAATTGGACACTTGATTATGGAGCTACACACCATTTCACAACAAAATTAAACAACCTATCCATTCATTCAGAATATGACGATCTTGAGGAATTAATTATTGGTGACGCTAACACCTTACCCATCTCTCATATAAGAAGTTCTACTACATATTTCAATAATTATCCTCTTAATTTATCTCAAATATTGAATGTTTCAAAGGCCCATCAAAATTTATTATTTGTTTATGCTTTGACTAAGCATAATTTGACCTCTATTGAATTTTTTAACAATTGTTTTCTTGTTAAAGATTTGATAACAGGGCAAGTAATTTATTATAGAGAGAGTAAAAATAGCATTTATACTTTGCCAATGTCGATTCCTTCATCACCAAGAGTTTTAAAGCTTTAGTAAACCTTTCTACTTGGCATCAACGTCTAGGTTATGCTAGTATTAAAATAGTGCATCAAGTTCTTGGGAATAATAATTTATCTTTCTCTAATTATGTTTGATCAATTTTTCATGGATGTCGTGTTAGTAAGATTTATAAATTATCTTTTTCTTTATATACTCATAAGTAAAATGCTCCATTTGAATTGATTTGTAGTGATTTATGAGGACCTTCCCTATAAGAATCAGTTAGTGGAAACAAATACTATGTTTTGTTCCATGATCATTTTAGTAAATATTCTTTGATTTACTAAATTCACTACAAGTCAGAACTCACAAGTATTTTCATTAAATTTCAATACTTTAATGAACGATTTTTTAATCAAAGGATTGAGACCTTTCAATCCAATAAAGGGGGAGAGTATCAAGCCTTACACCAACATCTTGATGAAAAAGGAATTAATCATCATCTTTCATATCCACACATACCTGACCAAAATGGATCTTCTAAATAAAAGCATCGACATATTGTTGAAACTGGTTTATCTATGATGGACAATGCTTTTGTTCCATTTAAATATTGGAATTTTGTTCTTGACACTACAAAATTACATTATTAATAGACTTCCTACACCTTTAATGGGTAATAAATCTCCTTTTAAGTTCTATTTAATGAGAAGCCTAATTATTCTTTTTGGAGATTTTTGGTTGCTTGTGTTATCTTTGGCTTCGGCCTTATAATAAGGATAAACTAGAACCATGCTTTATTAAGTGTGTCTTTTTAGAAGATAGTAAATTACAAAAAGGCTACAAATGTTTTGACATTGTCACTAACAAAGTGTACATTTCTCGCTAACGAGAATCTTTTTCCATTTACAGGTACTAACGATCATCAACAAAATTCAGTATTGCCAATATTAAGGAAATTGGAACCGATGGCAACAACTTCTTAATTGGTATTTATAGTACTAGCTTCTATACCACCAACATGTCGCACACATTTAGTTCACCAACCTTCCCCAGCATCTCAAAGACTTACTTCACCAGCTTTTTAACAAACAAACATGATTCCATATGATGAAATGTCCAACTTCCTTCTTCCTGAAAATTCATGTGGCTCCTCTGATAAG
>JANIIA010000001.1:35148825-35159407 GCA_027478495.1 Erythroxylum alaternifolium
TTGGACCCGTTTCTCTGGTCCGACCCGTTCTCTGGAAACGGGATGTTACATGCAAGAGAAGCACGTTTCGGGCCATCCCTAACAGAATCCCTTACCAACTAGGCCAGCTAAGTCAGTTGAAGTTTAAGTTCATTTTAAAAGCGAGTTCACCTCTTTAATTTTCTAAAATGGATTCTATCTGCTTCTTCTTTATTCAATTGGACTAACTTAATAGGTCGTTTCTCTCATCCCACGGGATGTTCTTGCTTCAAAATCAGAAAGATTGTTTTTTACCTTCATCGATAAACTTATGTTATGCTTATAACAATGCAAGACTGATTATGTCATCATCTAGTAGGGCAAACCCTCTTTATCTTAACACATTTTGTAACAAATATCCTTTCTGATTTGATTCTATACCCTCAGGCAACATCCACAACTTATCAATCCCGTTCAAGTATATAATGGCAGTTCCTCTTTGATTTTGGCCTCTTGATCTTTAATTCGAGAGAAAACCCACTAAAACTAATAGACAAGTAGGTCAAGAACACGAAGTGAGAACTAGCAGGTCTTTTATCTTATATAAATAGGCAAACTCACCAAACTGATCAATAACTCCAACTCCAATTCGAAGGGACTTGTATATATATATAATTATATATTAAAAAAAAGTTAAAAAGGAGAAGAGGAATAGTTAACTGGATTCCAATTTGGTGAGTTTCTTATTAAATACTTAGAAGTTCTTTTATCTCCTAAAAAGTGATCTGGTTAATTAATAAGATTACCTATCTTATGAGTAGTTGGCAAGCAAACATTTACCTTACACGGTGAGAAGTCAGTTAATTAACTCTGTCTTGCTTTCTTTATATTAGGCATCAATTTTTGTGTTACCGCAAAACATTATTAAGAGAATTGAATAGAAGTGTAGAGAATTCTTACAGGTGATAAGAGGAAAGTATGGATGTTTCTTTAGTAGGATAGAATAAACTATGTTATTGGAGAAAGAATGGTGGTTTAAATTTTAAACATTGTACAAATTGGAACCCAAAAATCTTGAAAAATATATTTGGTCTATAGTATAAAAAATATGAATTGAATGTTAAGAGGATTAATGGCAATCATTTAAAGGGCTTAGATTATTTACATTAAATGCGATGAACAAAGTGAAGGCAAAACCTTAAGTAGGTTTTTCTAATTGATAGGAGGTCTTGATTACTAATGGCACATATACTATACAGAGGGATTATGAATGGACAACCATAACAACAACAACTTTCTAATAGGAATCTTGAAATGTAGGGTTTGGAGAGATTTAGAAGCACGCAGCCTTACTCCTAGTTAATAGAGAAGTTATTTTCGATAGAATCACAGCAAAAGAAAATTTTAAAGTGGTTGGAAGATAACAATAAACAAATACATAAACAAATAATTGCATGAATGGATAAATTAATAAAAATAAAAAAATAAAGATAAAGATAAAAATAAAAATAAAAATAAGTAAATAAATATGAAATACATAAATAAAATAACAAAAGAAACTAATGCCTCAAACAAAAATGTTTAAGCTAATTAAAAGACACAAAAATTAAAGGATAAGGTTCGAAAGGCCTATAAAAAGAGAAGGAGCTTTATATGGAGGTCCTCTACCTGTATTCTAGTTCACCAAATTTCCTATTGAGGCTTAAGTCCTCGGTAAGCTTTAATAGGGCTATATCATTCTTGATCATCTCCCTCAAATTTTTCTTTTATCTTCCTCTTCCTTTTTTACAATATTTAAGTACAATCTTCTTGTAGCATTAAGATATCTCCTCTTAACATGTCTGAACCACCTAAACTTTATCTCCGTCATTTTACTATCAATATTAACCACCCCAACTTGCCTCTTACCACTTCATTCATGATCTTATCGCTTCTTATATGCACATCGAACAGGACATCCTCGTCTCTTCCGCCTTTAACTTATGATTATGCACATGTTTGATAGGTCAATACTATGCTCTATAGAGCATGGTCAGTTTAATTATAGAACAGTAAAATTTTTCTTTTAACTTGAGTTATATCTTCTTATCACATAAAATTCCTGATGCATTCCTCCATTTTAGCCACTTTGATTTGAAACGATGAATTATGTTGCCATCTATCTCACCATTGCTTTGGATGATGGATCTAAAGAAAATCAGTTGACTTTAGGTATGTAAGAGTGACTAGGAAAAATTGTAATGTTTCGAGGCATTCTTTAATTTTATGACTTTTATTGTTAGATAGATTACATACAAAGAGTATAATATTACATTTTAATGTTGTGGTTGCTGATATGATTTTTTATTTGTGTAATGTGGATATAGAAGATAGATATCATTTATTTTTTCAGTATGTTTAGTCTAAAAGGTTGTTGGAATTGGTATGTCTTTTGGCCCAGTACTGATAATTAGTCTTATACTCTGCACGATCGGAAAGATTGGTTGTGTTTTGCATTTAGATGTAGGAAAGTTAGACAGAGTATTGGATAAGCAGTCTTTGTAGCCTTTGTTTATCATATCTAAGGGGAAAGGAATAGCAAATATAGTTTCATGAAGGTGTAACTTCCAGAGATTGGAAGCTATCTATGAAACTTGGATCAGGAGAGTCATAACCACCTGCTTCTCAGATGCAGCTTCTCCACTTCGTTTTGGAGCAAGGCGCTAGAGTTATGCAAGCTTCAGCTGTTGTTTCAGGACTGGCCTCAGTCCATAGATTGGGCTAGCTGTGTCAGGTTCATTTTGTTGGGAAGTCTAGTTACTGTGGCTTCAACCCCTTACTCTTTAATAAAATTATTTCTAAAAGAATATTTAAGTTTTTAAATAAATTTCAATGTATTAAAACACATTTTGATCCACAGATAGGCTATTCCAATGTATTAATATAATGGCAAGTTGAACTTCATATTTTAATGAACTCTTTTTGATTCACTCAAACTGCATATTATTTTTTGAAAGAGTTATAAAGGTTTTTCTTGATTGTCTTAAAAAGAATTCTACATAATTTTAGGCCAACATCATGTAATTAGTCAGACTTATGTAACTATTTTATTTAATTCTATGAAATTGCCAAATTGTTTTCTTTAATTCTATAAAATTATAAAAATGAAAGAATTTTGATATAATTTCATGTTAATATGACATAATTGTTAGGATTTTTCTTTATTCTTTAAAATTAAAAAATCATAAAATATTAGAAGGTAAATTAATTTACAGAATATATGTGAAAAGTTATTGATAAGTTGTAATTTTTGTAATTTATATTTGTCGTTCTATAAATAACAAGAAAAAGTCTTAAAAATCCAAAAATATGCTCATCAAGGCCAAAATACTAATAACTAAGGAAAAGCTTCAGCAACATATACCAAAACCTATGAAAGCGTTGAGACAATATACAACGAATTTGCACCTGCAACGCATGTGAAGCATGTTAACTGTCCAGCTTAGATCTACTAATCCTGTCCGCCAAAACTTGATTAATCAACCTAGAAATGAAAACAGTTCAACGCAAAACAGATACTCTCTCTATTGATTTACAACGACTTGGACGGTTGGCCCTTTTGCAAGAGGATGATCCCAGTTTTCTCTTCTTGTCATTTCTCGGAAGCATAGCATTCATTAGTTTCATGGACCTCGAAGTAAGTATCATGCTGTTGTTAAGGTATCTAGCGGCTTCTCTTTTCTCTCCACCCTTAAATGCATGCACTGGAGGCCTCTTGAAATGTGTGTTATTCTTGGGTTTCAGATGATCCAATGGGATGCGATATCTGGGTCCTGAAAATTAAGCATCTACTTGATCAGATTGATTTACCAGAAGTATATGAAAGATTTCAGTGGAATAAAAACATCACCTGCTAACCCCACTTCTGTATTTGGTTGATTCCGTCCGATTGGTGTTGTGGGGTGAAGTTCATCATTGCTTTCGGTTTTGCGACTACCCTCATTGCAGTTTTCTTCACGAGGAGAACGAGCCAATAATTTGTCCTTTTCAGAAATTCCATCACGGCAATCATTACTTCCACATGGACAGGAAATATCAAGCATGGGATCACCAACTACAGACTCGTTCTCTCCGGTCTTCTGAGAAATCCCCACCATTTCATCCCTGGTTTCAATACTCTGAGCCTCAGCAAGCATCTTTTCACAAGCTAAGTTGGCAGAAATTCCGTCAGCAGCAACTAGAGTTGAACCCTCCATCCTACCATCATTATTTGTTCCACTAATATCTGAACTGCTGTCACCATCCAAACCATCAAGAACTGACTTAGGTGAAGTACTTGCGGCGCCAGGATTAAGGTAAAGCTTCTCCGAGCCCATCAAACTCGAAAACCAAGGTGTGCCCTCTTTAGCATAAAACAGGATATAAGCAGCTTGAGATAGCACATATTCTTCCTGAAACTTGGTAATCTGCAAATTGCAGAAGATGTAATTAGACAAACATACATGTGTTACTTCATCGATTTTGAAATTTTTAAACTGCCTGGTAGAGCAGAAGAAAAATGTAAATAAGAACAGTAATACGACTCCTAAACACTAACAAGAATTCCTTGATGCCTGTTTGAAAAAATGACATGTTTGGGGAAAATGTCATAAAACCAAAACAAATTGAAATGCGTTACTTCTGGAATAGAAATAAATTCCTGTCATAAATTATTTCTAGCCCTAAGACAATCATATAGGTAGTAGCATTTCAATCCTTCAATACGACGAACAATAATCACTAGCCAAACAGAAGTTGAACCTAAAAAAACTTACTGTTGAGTCGTCCAACTCATGCCATTTGTCTTGGCATGACCGTATAAAGCAAAAGTAATGTCCAGCAGTAGGAGAAAATCCCCGGTGCACCACAACAGCATATAGATGATACTTCAAGTCTACCTGTTGGGACAAGGATGAAAAGATATTTTTAGTTTGTAATTAGCAGATCCAGGATGCAAGGCGTCATAAAGAATATGTATTTTGGGAGGCCAAACTAGCTGTTAACCTCACATAGCCTTTTCTTAGGCAAACATCAAGTAGTTATCCATCACAATAATGATAAATTAAATCGACAAGAGGACCTAGTTAGACTTTTGTATCCTCTCATTACCAACCGAAGTGACTAAAAACATTTATACTCAGTAATCAATGCACTCACATCATCATCTGCACAGCAGTTAGTGTACGGCTTCATGTTTAACTCCAATGGAAACTTCAAATGCTTGCCAATCTTCTCAATATGGAATCCATCAGTCTTGAATCTCTTCAATTGCAAAATAGCAACTGAAGGGACCTGATCCAGTTTAAGTTGTTTCAACTTTGGAGTTGCCTCCTTGCAGTTCTCACACATAAACTTTGATTCTGGATCTTCAATTTTTTCCACCATGGTAAAAGATTCCAGAGCACCTTGAAGATTGTCCACATCTTCAATCTCCAAACTCAAATCAATCAGGGGCTCATATTTATCTGAAGAGTAACCACAGTTGCAGCAATGCAGCTAAAGTTCAAATGCCAAAAGATGAGAAAAATTTATCAGTAAAAACACAAGAATTTATAAAAATACAATGTAGGGGGAAATGTATAACAGAATTGAAAAAGGATCATTTCACTTCTACATCAGCTTGTAAGATGGTAAACTCAGTAGATCCAAAATGGAAAGCTTTTTTAACCAGTATACCTTACTTACAAGACGACCACCAAATAATTGCTGCACTATGTTATCTTCTTGGGAAGATGAGCCTTCATGAGTAGAATTCATATCCAGATAGCATCTCTCAAGTCTGTCTAATAAGCATTGTAGGAATTCATGTGCATCTTCCTGCTGGTATCGCTGAAAACTTGGTGAAATGTCTGATTATTCGTAAGTCAAGAATGAACAACAGGGTATTTGCAATTCAAATCAAATGGAACGAAAACATTTTTTACACAACGAATAACAAGCAAGAAATGCACTCAAGGTGTCACATATCAAAATGATAGATCAACCTGCAACACATATTTGCCCTTTCTTTTGTATATAAAAGAGGATACAGTTCAAGTTGTCCACAAGTTTCCAAGGTGAGACAACTTTCCCAGAAGAAGCCAACGAATCTTCAATGAAATCACGAAGGACACAAATAATACAGAACTCTTCATCACCACCTGAAAACCACCCAAAAGCAACCAATGAGTCAAAAGCACAGTCCAATTTTTGAAAAAACCAGATACAACTAACAAAAATAACAATCCACTAAAAATCCGGTTGATGTGCGAAAAAAAAACAGATACAACTGAATATTCAATTAAACTAAAGCATATATAGCATGCTCACAGGAAGCCGGGTGATTGCAGGAACGAAGAGCCTTGACCAGCGGCACAGTATGTGTAAAACATTGCAAGATTGCGTTTAGAAAGCAGGTGTTACCAAGATTGAAAAGCCCAGCTCCCTGCAAACCAAACCAAGGACAAGAGCTCAACAACTAAACAGTGAGCAAATATATATTGTTACTTGATAAACTTCAAATATCTCAAGAGGCATACCACCCCAGTAGGTCCAGTTTCCCTCCAGTAATATGAAAAAGCTGGAGGCCTATCTAATATGTTCCGTCTGTCTTCTCTCGATGGCCATGACATCCGCGACTGGAGCCATTTGGACCCACTGTCGACGGGTTGAGCCAGATGAGAGGAACTATAATCAAGGTCAGTTACGTCATTATATTCACAATCAAAGAAACGATCATTAGAATCATCAAAGATCCTCTCATCAGAAGCTTCAAAGCCTCTCAAATCGCACCAATTTGAAGTGCCTTCATCGGATTCTACTTGCCTTGTTGAGTAAAACTTATTATCACATAGCTTCTCCGTAGGAGCCGGCCCTATTGGCTCACGAAAGCAGTTCTTTTCATCTGATTCAATTGATGAAGATGGTGGGGAGGTGGTTCCATAAGATGACACAGAAACAACGGAGTCATAATCTAGGGTTTTAACGAAACCTTCATCATCTTCTTCTTCTTTATCTCCTTTCTTTTCCCTTTTTCCCTCTTCCTTTTCTTCTAGTAAATTATCATAATCTGAAGATAGAAAAGACCCCTGTGCATTCTTCATTGAAGGCGCTGGAGACCCAACAGGCTCAATCTTCGCAGAGATAGACGATTGGTTACAAGAACACGAAGCCCCACCTAGGGTTTCCACAGAGGTCATAAGCCCGTCTAGGGTTTTAGCGGAATCAGATGTAATAGCCGAAATTATTGAAGATTCCTTACCAATCGAATCAAAGCGCGAACTGTTTAACCTCCAAGACTAGCGAAGACTTCCCGCAATTCAAACCCTGCACTTATTGACCACAAACGACTCAGTTCAAGATGTGGACGACCCATCAACAGCTTCACCACAACAACCCATTATTAGGGAAAATGGGAGACTCACTTAAAGTAAATGCCCAAACATGGAAATTTCTCTAATTAAACACAAAAGAGAAAATTCTGCGAGCCGAATATGATAAGAACTGACATAAAATTTAGAGGGAGCAGAGGGATTTCAATGCAAAATAGGCAGGAATGAAAAGAAGATTTGGGTTTCCAAATTGGGTTAAGAAAATTAAAGGAAGGAGAAGGAAAGCTGAGAAAGATTTTACAAGATAAGCTCAAAACCGGTGTTTTTGAAAAGGGAGGGAAAAGTGAAGCGCCAGTTTCCGTTTTGGAAGTTTTCTGGACAATGACAAAGCCACAGTCAAAAAGGGAAGAGAAATCGTTCTGGTCCACAGTAAAATTTTCTCAGGAAAAATAGTCTCAGAGAAACCAAACAAGATTGGAAGTCTACAACAAATTGAATTTTATTTGGGTTGTGAAATCTAAAATTTTATGATTGAAAAAATAAATAAATATGGATTTTTACGTGAGAGTGTTTGTATGCGACTCTAAATTTTTCCGGTAATGTTGGTAGTTACCATGTCAATCTCTTCAAGGAAATAGATAATTTCATATTTGAGTGTAAGATAAGGTGGCATTTATTACAATATGTCGGTGCCATAATTAATTATGTTATCCTTTTTAAGGATATAACCGTTACCAATTAATATTATAAGATTCAAATTGTAATTCTATTTAATTAGTAAATGCTATCAAATATTATTCAAGTATAATAATAATACCAACATCAAATAAAAATTATGTTTAATAATATACGATCTTACTCTTAATTAAAAAAAATTGTTACGAAGAGAAAAAACAAAAAACATAATTGTAAGAGATTAACATGAAATATTAGGTTTTGCTTCTTTGTTTTAGTCTTAATATGGAAATAATTTTTTAATACTTTTATGTAAGAGAATTTCTCTCTTTTTAAAGAATCTCTTCTATTTAGCTATTGATCTTTTCATGCTTTAAGTTTAATATAAAATTTTCTCTTTTCTATTTTTAAATTTTCAGCATTCTAAAAATTAAAATAAATTCATAATTAAATTTAATTAATTAGAGTATAATAGGCTATATTTATAAAATAATTTTAATCTAAAATAATCATTTTAAGATTCTTTCTTTTATTTTATTATAATAGTTTAATTTTAAATAAATTCTCTTATAATTTAGAAGCGACTAAAATTAATAAGAAAAGCACTTAATTACTTCATTCACAAGATTTAAATCTAATACCTTACTTGAAAGAGAACCAAGCTTTTTAGTACTCTTAATAAGATAATATTTTCTTAAAATTACTGTAATTCTTAAAAATTACAATTAAATTGGTAATTAAAATTTTAATCAATTCAACTGAAATTGGATAAATTCATAGAGAGAATCATACTTCATTTTATGCAAAATCACCACTGTAATTGGCTAAACCCTTTCTACTTGGTCAAATGTAAAACTCACTACTAAGCTTGCACTGGACCATAAGGCAGTATTACTTTGAACTTTAACAAGGTCATACCAAACTATTGGATCTTACTCTATCGCATCTCTTCATTCATTGCAAGAAACCGGATGATGTTTCCAAAAGGACCATTGTTGTGCGGGATACTAAATCATATGACTTTTAAAACAGCTGTCCTACAAAATAAAAAAGCACCTGTCCGTCATAAGCTTGGAAAAGTCTTAAATCTTCTTCTCTTCCAAAAAAATTCTATAATGGAAACATTTTACATTCCACTACACAAATATCATCAAGTAATGTGACAAGCTCAGATAGTTGCAAACTGAAAACTCATCAGCATCACAGGATTCTGTCTTGAAGATCAGTTATCAAGGTGGACGCCAACGAACCAAGCTTCTTCCCAGTCTCTCCTGCAATATTCTTAAGCGAAGATATATCTTGTTGTGCCTGATATTGGAAGAACACAAGAGGATGCCACTGATCAGTAGATAGCACAAGCCAAGAACGAACAAGGGCATAGATATATTTGAAATTCACATAGGATACCTGGAAAGAGATGCGATTGATGAGGTCACTTGCAGCGAGATCAACGGAAGATTGATTATTGCTATGACCAAACAGATCAGCACTAGATATAGCTGATGATCCCTGGAAGAAACATGCGAATTAATAAACAATATATTTGATAATAAATGTTCGCTGTGAGCAAATGAGTATATATAAATGAGAATGAGCATGTTCTTTATATCAATAAGTATTAAGCAGAATTTACGAGTAAACGACTTTCTGTGGCATCAACCAAAGCCTAAAATACAAAACTAAGAAGAAAAATATACATGTAGAAGACTGGCGCATAGAATTGGATTTCAAGAGCCTCAATTAGTCAAATCTTCCTTCGATTTCTTTTTCATTCTAACAGCTTCCAAACTAGTTCTTAGGAAACCACTTTTTCCTTTATCATATTCTTTTCAAATTCTTCTATTTAGTGAATGGGGGAACCTAAAAATTCTGACCTTCACTCCATCCAGAAAAGACTTGAGTTTGCCTAAAACTGTCAACTATATTATCTTTAATGGTAGGCAGTGATAGCAATTCAAGACGTAACAGGGACAAGAATATTAGAAACAAGTAGCTCTAGAAATGATAGAATATATGGATGCAAATTCTCTGAACATGTAAATAAGCAAATTAGAATTAACTAATCCCAGATAAAAGCAGTGAGAGCACATACTGAGAATTTCTGCAAAGAAATTTGGGTATCACTATCAGCTTTACTCTGATCACCGAAAAATTGGGCAGATGAGATTGATTTTGCATTTGAGAATTTCTTCCTTGCTTCATCTGTTTCTGTAATCTGTAATAACATGATGTAAAACTACATCATATGTTTGGGATACTAAATTATGTAATTTTCAAAAATAGATTCCAATAATTTTGCACATCGCAAATTTTAGCCTATAGCTAAAAGGAAAAGTAAAGCAGTATGCCATAGTTAAAAGTACAACAACCAGATACACTACACTGAAAATTAGTAACAACATAAAGTCAGACTACATAAGAAAACAGAACAGAAATATCACCTGTAAAAAGAAAGGGTATCACAGCATTAATAAGCGAAAAAGTACTCACAAAACTAGATTAAATTAAGTTTAATTTAATTTAATTTGACTTTTAACCACCTCGAGATTTAGCACTTGTGTATAATATCACAAATATTGTACTAGATTTAGTATCGTATTTTATTATTCTACTAATGACTA
>JANIIA010000001.1:35214288-35225460 GCA_027478495.1 Erythroxylum alaternifolium
ACTTTAGTTTGGATTATTCTTCCCAAACTAAAATTTTAAGCACTGATCTCTGCAACGTTACTATAGTGAATTTCTTGATATTTCGTTGATAAGAATTAAAAAAGAGTAGGCAACGTCTAGTCTAGTTAGAATGAACACAAACCTTGCAACACAAACCAACCTAGAAATTGCATTACTTGAATAATAAGCGTTATCTCTAACAGACATAATGTTCTCTCAATACCAATTAGCTTTATTAAATTGCAATCTTACCCTGTAAATGTACATATATTATGAACGATATAGTAAATGGTCTAACTGAAAAGGACATTGTCCCCATGGCTCTAATTTATAAGTGAATTATCTGGAGCTTTAGATTCGAAATTAAAGAATAATCTAAAGTTAAAATGATAATTTTTAAAATTTTATTACTATAATATGGAACTTATAATCCAAATTTTCACATCTTTATTTGATTTTTGACTTCCAAAAGTCTGAAGATTTAAATATATGGTTACGGTCTATTATAAATACAATGTTACGTCCGTAATTTAAAACTTCTGTGATAGCCAGTTGATATGAGCAGCTTCACATATGAATGTAAAACTGGTGAAAACATCCTCTGACGCGTCATATCAAGAGCAAGGAAGAGGGTGGTGAGCCCGGTGGCTGGGTGGAAAAAAGAAGAAGTTGGGCCATTGGTGTGTACTGAATTTGGGCTGCCGTACCTATCCTACTTTACTTAGGGCTCTTAATAATAATGATAAACCTATGGATTGCTCTTTAAAGAGTTTTTAAAATATGCAACTTAAGTAACTTATTATTTTTTATCCATAATTTTCCTTTAAAAATTAAAGAAAAATTAAAAGAATTGAATTTCAGCTTGTCCGGTCTATTGAAAACACTTTAATTTTGGCCCATCAGCCGAGCTATTGTTATTTCTAATACTCGGGGCTAAGTTTCACTCGTGCTTAAACATGAGTATGCAATTCTTGAAAATATCCATTTCTCTTCTTACCCATTTGTAAGCTTTAAAAAATAAAATAGCTCCAATATAATATAGTCACTTTTTTGGATTCCTCTCCTGTTTTTCATTCTCTTTCCCTTAATTTTTTGAAAGGTGCTTTGACATGTCTCATTGATTCCATGTCTATCATTATAATAGTTTAATGCAACAAAAACAAAAGAGAAAGCAAGAAAGCAATGTCTACCAACAACTAATGCATCATTATTAGATGATAAGTTCAAAAAAATGGAACCCCAACTTTGTATATGATCAAGAAACTTCAACATCGAGAGAATATATAATATGGGACGAACGCAAAAGTTCCAAAGTTTGCTTACATCATTCGCATACCCAAATATTGTTTAAAATGATCCGCACCCACTCCATACATTTATGAAGTTTATAGAGCATGTTTTCCCCGTGAAAGATACCTAATTTGACCTAACGTGGCAACCACTAGTGGTGCTATAGAATACAAGCCGTGGCCTTGCCTTTAAAGATATGAAAAGACGGGAAGGATCGCCTGAAAAGACGTGACCTTTGGCATATTATAACTATTTAATGATATATTTAAAAATAATAATCATAATTCTATCATTTTTACAAATTCTAATATAACTTTAATATAAGAAACTATTACCTAATTATTAGTAAAGTATTTTACCAAGTCTTTAACAGGTTCAAATCTTGTTCATTATTTTCAATTCAATAGGTTCAAATCTTATTATTAAAGAAGTTAAAGGAAAAATAACTGTTTTTAATTTTATATGCCTAAGGCTCAAATTTTATATTTCAATTATCTTATTTTAACTTTATTTTTGTCTTAAAATGATGTTATTTGTCAATTTGAGGTAAAAATATGATTGAATTAGAATCCTCGGGATAGAAAATCTAATATCTTTCTATAAAATCATTACCTTTTGAGTTATTATTTATCTAATTATGCTATAATTGTTCTTTTGCTTTGTAATTATCTAATTAACTCCTTAAGTTAAGTAAAAAAGAAAACAATTTCCACAAGTAAATATGCATCGCAGTGAAATCCATTTTCATACAAGTAAACACATGTAGGGGATTGACACGTCCCCAGTTCGGACCAACCAGACTCTACTTCCTTGGCATTTGCATAAACGTCTCCAGCAAACGTTGTCTCCCTCTCGCCAGATAATCCACGTTTAAATGACACGGAATTAGTCAGGCATGAGACAAATGAGGAGCATTTTTCGTTTCTTTGCCAAAGAATGTTTGTTGGGAAGTACTCAACTCAAGGTTGTTTCCTTCCTTACGAACTAAAGAACTTCAAAATAGGAATTCCTCAACAAATCTGCGAGTAAGTTGTCATGGGACATATAACATATAGCTGACCGAAAAACTTAAATGAAAATCTACATTTGCAATACATATAATTTTAAAAACTAATCTTTTTAAAACGGAACGTTTCAATTGATTTAATAATGAAAATTTTGAATCAATTAAATTTTCGATTCGGTTTGATTTAATTTAATAATTTTTGTTAATAAATATTATACAAATTATACAAAATGAAAATTATGCCTAGGGATCGATGGCATGAGAAATTATTCATATCCACTCACTATTTACGACCACATATTATAATCAACCTGGATTGACCATTGAGACAGGACCACTTACCTCTTACGAACACATCATTTGATACATCATCCGTCAAGAAATAATTATTCGACTCATGCAAAGGAAGAGCCAAAGCTCATTAATTTCTTTAAATGCCACTTATTGAAATCTGATAGCCTTCTCGTCCTCTTGTTAAATCACAGCCTTAGATATAGGTTAGCTACGTATGGTCCTCAGCTATTTTTGGAGAAAACAAATTGGTGGTTTATCATTTATGTGTTCCCCATTGAATGAACCTTTTGGATAAGCCAATTTTACTAATTACGAGTAATTTCTTTATTTATTAACGATGGATTCAATTGCTAGGTTGTTATGCTATCCCTTTTGTGGAACACAAACCTTATCGTTATGGGCTTGAGAGTGAAAGAAGCACGAATGAATAGAAAGTGGAATTGTCATTTTGTAGGATATTTTGTTCTCACAACTCTTGAATTTAGCCTCCATTAATTAGGGGTAACATTGTTTGCTATTGAACTTTTCTAAATTTTATATTTTTTTATTTGGATTGGTAAAGCACATTTTAGATTTATTGACTCTAATTAAATTATTAGAAATATAAATTTGAACAAAACAAATGAATGTTTACAAGGGTGATTTAGTTGGTGCTAAAAAATCAATCAAATCTCTAACCCCTTAGATTATCATTGAGTTTGAAACGCCAAATTTAACAATTTATCTAAAATTATCTTCCACATATTTAGAGTTTTTGATACAAAAAGTAAAAAATAGAGATATAATAATTCTTTTTAATAGTATATTAATATTATATTAAATCAAATTAATCACTTAATTTAAAGTCAACTTTTGAATTATCAATTTAAGTAATTTATTTAAAAAAAATATGTGATTTACAAGATCAAATTCATTTTCAGCACGCTAAGTACTAGTTCAATCAAGATATCAAAATGAATACGAATTGAATTACACTGCCAAATTACCGTTAAAAACTTAAAACATACTTATCCAATATATTTTGAAGTTCTATAACAGCATCTATGAGCTACCTCTATAAATGAATGTGATTATTATTATTGTTGTGCTATAAAAACAAAAATATATAAACGTGACAGGTTATTTACGTAAGAGGATCATAAGTTATCCCAAAAAAGAGATGTAAATACAGTTTAATTAGTAAAAGACATACAGTGGGACAAATATTCTTATATTGATTTTCTACTGTTCTCAACGTGTTGAACTTGAGCAAAAGGTGATTTCATCTGAAAACTACCGCCTGAAAGGAGACGCCAGGATAAACTTGTCGTGCAGAAAGTTCAAAAGCATGTATGTAGTCCAACAATGGTCAGTTCAGAGTAAAACTATCAACCTTTGCAACACGAATAAGACACGCGAACATAGAACATTGAATGTTTTTTCACAAGAAAAGGAAAGGAAATGAAATCATGAACAGAGGGAAACTAAACATTAAACAGCCCACCATGTTTTCAAATCTCGGGTTTGTAATTATGGTATCATAATTATGTTATTTATAATTCTTTCAGTCACTAACTCACTAGCAACTGCAAAACATAACTTAAACTATGTAATTTTGCCTAGTACGTGTTAGTAACACGTTAATCATGTGAGCATGTATTCGTTCGTGTGAATCAAAACCTTTATCTTTTTCTTTTATTTTACTAATACTGTTTAAGTTTTTTACCTACTTCATATGACATTTTCATAGAAGGCTTGGGTGCCTGCTATGCTGGCGACCTGCAGAGTGGGGGTTTGAATCTTGAGGGCAACCTTTGAGATTTGGATTTCTTGTATGGTAAGATCAGTGGAAAAGCCTAAGTTTCTAGTCAATTGAGGCACATCCCGCGATTTACATCCTCCACCAATTTCGAAGGCACGGGAGGTGGGGGCTTGGAGTTTAACATTTTTTTTTTTCATAGACGCAAACAGAATGGACTGAGAATAAACATATATAGTACACAGATGGATATCCAAACGTGGAGACGATGCAATTGCCAATCGGACGGCGGATTGATGCACGTGAAGAAAAATGACAATAGAAAATAGGCTCTTGGCTATTGAGTCTTGCCGCTAAATTGGAAAGCTGCCTTGAAAGTCAATAGATTGCAGATGGCAATCCCACAAGGTTGTCAAGGCGGCTTTTTAATAGTTGTATGATAATAAAAAAGTTTAATACGTTTGACCAAACATATACCGTTCTTTTTATTAATTAACAAGTTTCTTTTCCTCGTGTATGAATGAATAAATAATATATATATATTAAGTTGTAACTAGATTATTAAATTTGTAGTTTGGTTTCTTAAAAGTAATTTATGATTGGTAGAAATTTTAATTGTGTCATTAAATTCATAATTGTTAACAGGCTCTTTTGAAACAAGATCCAAATCAATTTTGACGGCATATATAATTAATAGACACTTATTATTTTTAAATTATAATTTTATACAAAATATGAAAATTTAATAATTTAAAATATTAAACATTCTTATAGTTAGATCAATCCATCTACTTTGCCGTTTTTAGCTCTACTATTTACGAGTCAAAACCGGAAAGACATGAAGATTGAAAACGCGTTGTAAAAGTTACGGGAATGAGCACATAAGATAACGTGAAGCACGTGGTGGTGGTCTGCAGCCCACGTTTTGGGAAGATTAATAATAAAAAAATAAAAATGTGGGGTCGGGGAAAGGTGGGAGGTGACTGGTCCCTGGGCAGGAGGTGAGGACGAAGATAGCAATTAGCAAAGTCATGATTGGATTCTTGGACGCTTCCTTCCTTCCCACTTGTTCACGTTTATCTCCTGCTCACCTTATCCTCCTTTTGTTTTCACATTCTATTCAAGGACCACATCTTGTCATATAGCATATATTATGAAGTTCAACACCCTCTTAATTACAAACAGCCTTGAGGTGGTTTAATTAGTAAAATTTGTCTGCCATGTGTTAATTATTTAAAAAATGACATGTTGAGATTACTTTTATCTGGGGCCGGGGATTCAATGTCTCGTGACAAGCCAGTGCTTTCTTCTTGTCCATTTTCATTATTGGTCTTCTCTTTGTAGTCTTATACGTGTTCTTACCACCAATTACCCTGTGCTAACTATCATTACTGGCTTAGAAACTGAGGCTGAAGTCTGAAGTCGTACGTATCTTTATTTGGAAACTTTTTATCTCGTCTTATTTACCTTTGTTCTTAGTTTTCTTCAAAAATAACATAGAGGAAAGAATACATAACTAAAATCAACCACTGTAGTAAGTAGAGAGCACTTGGTTTGTCACCTGTCAAGTGCTAGCTTCATGCTGACTTCCTGTGGCCTGATGGCCCATAACTGAGGCCTTCGTATGAGTTAAAGAGCAATGGCATTGATGATCTGAAAAAGAAACGAGTAACATATTAGCAGTTAACAATAATTTTAATTTTAATAAGTGGAAAGATAACATTAACTTTTTAAGTCTCCGGCAGACAGGGCGAAAGAGTAATTTAGTCCTAAAGTTTATATTAAAGTTTGAGTTCTTAATACTAGCATGAAACTTGTTTGATATTTAGTGAATTTCTCCGCTTCATATACCTATGAAAATTGAAGAGTATGTTTAAATAAATGTAAAATTTTTAATAAAACGAAATGATTTATAACGAAATGGAATATAAATTGATGTTATATTAAAAATTTGTTAATTGAGGAGGACGAAAGAGTTCATAATGTAATATAATAAAATGTTATTTAAAAAAAGATTCATAATATAATATAATAAAATGTTATTTATTATTTTATATTTTTTAATAAAATTTTCAAACTAAAAATAACTTATTTTTATTATTAAAGATTAAATGAGATATAATATAAAATTCTTCTCTTTTATTTTATTTTATCATATGTTATTATAAATTCTCCTCTCAACACATTATAACATAATATACATTTTATTGATAACCCCTATAAAATAAGGATCAAATTTTTTTGTACATGCTAATTTATACTAATTTTATTTTATATGATTTTATTTATATATTTTTAAAATTTTTACATATTTATATAAATAAGATCGTGTAAAATAAAGACGAGGTGTAATAATAGATATTGAGGATTTCGTTCCCGTAAAACATAGCCTACGAGAAAGAAACAAAGGATAGTCAACCATTACAGTGGACTCGAAGGACCCACGCACACGCTTCGTCGAACCTGCCCGTTTCTTTCCTCCTCTTCTTCGTTTTTTACTTTTTAATTTTTGTTTTCACCTTTGTTGTTCACTTCTTTGCGCTGGAAATTAAAAAATAAGATTATAAGCTGAATTTTCACTCTAAAATAAATAAAGCCCGTAAAGCCCAAACGCTATCTAAATTATCGCTCTCTTATCTCCTCTCCATCTCTCTCTCTCTAAAACTCATTTCCTTTGTATGGAATGACGGACTTACGACAGTCGGCGGCCACCATGAATCTCTGGACTGATGAGAACTCCTTCATGAGTTCCGATCTTTCCTCCCTCTGGCTACCCCCTCAAAATTCCGCACCCACCAAGCATCTAATGTCTCCGCTGCCGCAGCGACCGTTCAACCAAGAGACGCTCCAGCAACGGCTGCAAGCCCTCATCGACGGGGCTCGCGAGAGCTGGACCTATGCCATCTTCTGGCAAGCCTCCTACGACTACTCCGGATCGACCCTGCTCGGCTGGGGCGATGGCTACTACAAGGGAGAGGAAGACAAAACCAACAGGAAGCTGAAGAACTCCTCCAGCTCGTCCGCGGCAGAGCAGGAACACCGCAGGAAGGTGCTGCGTGACCTCAACGCGCTCATCTCCGGCTCCAACGCCACGTCAACCGACTATGCCGTCGACGAAGAGGTTACTGACACTGAGTGGTTCTTTCTAGTCTCCATGACTAACTCTTTTGTTAACGGAGACGGCTTGCCCGGGCAGGCCTTCATTAACGGGAATACGGTTTGGGTCGCCGGACCGGACCGGCTGGCCGCGTCGCCGTGTGAACGGGCGAGACAGGGTCAGTTCTTTGGGTTGCAGACTTTAGTTTGTATACCTTCGGCTAATGGGGTGGTCGAGTTGGGTTCGACGGATTTAATTTATCAGAGCTCCGATCTAATGAATAAAGTGAGGGTCTTGTTTAATTTTAGTAGTATTGAGATGAATTCGTGGCCTAATCAAGGAGAGAATGATCCGTCGTCGCTATGGATAAGTGATCCATCACAGACAATTCCACCTTCTGTTGCGAACAATACTAATAATAGCAACGATAATGGTAATAATGCTAGTCAGCAAGTCCAAAACGGAGAAGGATTACAGTTCGAGAATAATCCCAGTTCGAGTGGCTTGACTGAGATGCAGACACAGAGCTTTCTGAGTAAAGAATTGAAGTTTGGAGAATATGGTGGGGAGTTAAATGCGAAGCATGAAAGTGGGGAGATATTGAATTTTGGGGATAGTAAGAGGAATTCTTGTATTGGTAACGGGCATAATTTGTTTTCGGGTTCCCAGTTTGCAACCAAGGAAACTAGTAGTGATAGTAAGAAGAAGATGAGAAGTGCTTCCAGGGGGAGTAATGAAGAGGGAATGCTTTCTTTTACTTCTGGTGTGGTTTTGGCGTCTTCTGGAGGTGGTGTGAAATCGAGTGGCTGCGGAGCAGGGGACTCGGATCATTCTGATCTCGAAGCCTCTGTTGTTAAGGATGCTGACAGTAGTAGGGTGGTAGTGGAGCCTGAGAAGAAGCCACGAAAACGGGGAAGAAAACCTGCCAATGGAAGGGAAGAGCCTTTGAATCATGTTGAAGCAGAGAGGCAAAGAAGAGAGAAATTGAATCAGCGGTTCTATGCACTCAGGGCTGTGGTTCCTAATGTGTCAAAGATGGATAAAGCTTCCCTTCTTGGTGATGCTATATCTTATATCAAGGAACTTAGATCAAAGCTGCAAGCTGCAGAGACTGATAAAGAGGAGTTGGAGATGCAAGTGGAGTCTATGAAGAAGGATATTGCTAAAAGAGAATCGCCTTTGCCCGATAAAAAACTCAAGATGTCGGATAATCATGGAGGTAAACCGGTAGAAATGGATATTGATGTGAAGATAATTGGATGGGACGCAATGATTCAAATCCATAGTAGTAAGCGGAACCATCCTGCAGCTAGGCTAATGGCGGCTTTGAAAGAATTGGACCTTGAGGTTCAACATGCCAGTGTTTCAGTTGTGAATGATTTGATGATCCAGCAAGCAACAGTGAAGATGGGCAGTCGTTTCTATACTCCAGAGCATCTCAGGATGGCCTTGTCAGCCAAAATTGGTGATACACGATAAAGGTCATAACAACAAACGCAGAATTTGATCAAAGATTTGGGAAAGAGACCTGAATTGGTTTCTGAATACTTGTTTAGAGTTCTGGGACATTTTTAAGGCTCCCTGTGGTGTAAACTAGTAATTTTTTAACTACTTGTACTTTGTTAGTTGTATTGAAGATAATTAAAGTTGGGAGCGGAGCTCATGTAGGTGAGGCTCCAATATCAATTAAGGATAGTTGCTTCTTGTTCGATGTTATCTGTGTCATCCTTTTGTATATAACGATATATTTGAACCTGATCAATTTTGTCTGGGGGGTTTGCAGCATTTAATTAAATGACAGATGGACGTTCAAGGGGGAGATGTTCTATCTTTTATTGTTTGACATTCCTCTGTTAAACTTGAACGATAGAGTTTGGATGTTTTGATATGTTAAAACTTTCTTGTCGAAATTAAAAAGTTCTCGAGCAAAAGGAAAGCTACTTAAGAGTTTTACAATCTTCAGCTATGGAATCCCTTGTTCCTACCATGTTGACGCAGAAATCAGAATCCCGCAAAGCATTTTGGTACAAAATTAGAAAGTGAGATTTGTTTCTACTTCCATAGTCATCTTCAAATTCTGCATTGAAGGATTGAGTCGGGATTAAGCTACCCTTTTGACGAGTGCTTTTGCATTATAATGGCCAAACAAAGTCTTCGTTTTTTCCCAAGCATTCCTATTTTGGTTCCCTTTCACGAAATCCTATGTTCCCGTAATCAATACTAAAAACTGCACAGACATGCCGGATGCATAAAGGGAAAACTGAGATGAATCTCCTTATATGCAATGTGAAGTTTCCCAACTGTTTAAGGTTTATCTCTACCTCTGCAAATGGGAATGGACAGAGAAACAACTGTCCATTCTTGTATTTACTTACTTTCTGCCACAAGTTCTTAGCTACAAATGTTGTATGTTGATGGTATGTGTTGTGTCATTTTCAAGCTCCAGGTAATAAGTTCCTAGTGCTGTGCCTTCAAGTTGGGACGGAGAGTGTGAGCTCGAGCTCCCTCTTCTGTTGTCTTTTCTTAATGTCTTAAGGCGTGTTTAACACGTGACGGAAACAGCGTGCAAAGCGTAAAAAAAGTGAGTACAGACAACCCACCCAGTTTGCTAGAACAGCTGATTCCAATTTCCAATTAGGATGCAAAACGTAAAGTATAGTGTTAGACGACGTGCTCGATGATTATGTTTTGTTGGTTTCCTGATTAAAAGCGTGAACATAGGATCGTGCCAAATACTACAAAAAGCACAATTTTAGGGGGAAAAAAAATCTGGAAATGTGATGCGATATTAAGGTAGACTCCAGTAGGAGTAGGTCTTTTAACAATTTTTTTCCCAAGGAACTCTCGAGACGGAAGGAAAAGGCTAGCTTTTCGGAATACGTTAAGTTGATCTCTATATTTAGAATTAGTTTTTAAAAAGTATTATTAATTATCACAAGCATACGTATTCTAATAAGAATACGACTGTTTATTATTAGATTTTTTTAAAAATTTGAATGAAAATTTTATTTAGTGTTATTATTGTTGTTGTTTCACAAACATACGTAAAATCTTAAAATATCATTAACTCTTGAATTACAATAATAAATTATCATTAATTTATGGTATCTTGTTTTTGTATAAATAAATAAAAGAAATTAAAACATTATCTTTTTGGATTTAAAGGTACATTCTTTTTCTTTTTCAAGTATCTTTATCCACGAGGAGATTAGTACATCTTCCAAAAGGGATTGTATATGAACAAGTTGTAAGTGTAAAGTGGGCACACGGATTCCTCTGTTTTTAAATTAGTGTTCTAACTCATGTCAGTTAGTTTTATCCATACATTTATAGGAGTCCTGTAGAATCTGATCCCAATGTCTAGTTACAATCGGCATGAGCTTGTTCAAGTGGCAGTAGAAACAGAAATAGGAGAGGAAGTACAATGATGTGTACTCCCAATTCAACCCTCGTTTGGTTAGTGGGTGAGGACAGTGGATAAGGACGTAAAAGTTCTGTCCTCACTCATTTTTGTTCCGTTTTTAGAAGACAAGGACAAAAATTTTTGTTCCTTCTAAAACTGAGATACAGAAATTCTTGTCCGACAGACAAGATCAAGAAAAGACGAAAATAGCCTCATGTAACGTCTGAAACCTAAAACAAACAATAGTTTAATTAATTAATTAATTAAAATATTTTAATTAATTAATATTTTAATTAATAAATAGTTATATTTTAATTGATAATAATATTTTAATTAAATATAAT
>JANIIA010000001.1:35236016-35249134 GCA_027478495.1 Erythroxylum alaternifolium
TAATTTAATTAATTATATTTTAATTAATTCATCGTAATTAAAAAATTACAAATACTCTTAAAATAAATATTGATACAATTATAAAATAATCAATGAATTACATATTTCCAATCATATTATATTATAGGGGTATTTTCGTCATTGATACTATTTTTTTGTTTTGTCCATTGCAACCAAACACATTTTGTCCTCCAGATAAAGACAACTTTTTCTGTTTTGTCCTTCATAACCAAACAACTTACTGTCTCTAATTTTTGTTTTGTTCTGTCTTTAAATTTTTGTTTCGTTCCGTCTCTACATCTTGAAGACAGCAACCAAATAGACAGCAAAAGTCTTACCTTTGTGTCCTGGAAGGCTACTTTTTACAAGTTCAGAACATATAAATTTCAGTTATTTGATTTTAAATTATTTATTAATTAAATAATTTAATTAAAATATATATTTTGGATATTGACTTATATTTAATAATTTATTTAATAGGTATTTTAAAAAATCACTTTTATAAAAAAAAAAAACAACGTTTCAACTTATGTACTAGTCCTTGTCGTTTCCAACTCAGATTAGATAATAACAAACGAACTGTTGAACCGCTAATTTAGCAGCAACTCTACCTGTAATTCCCAGTTTTCTTATCAACAATGTCTGTAATCTCCTCTGTCACGTCTCTTTTTTTTTTCACCCTCATTTCTTCATAGTCTCCAAAGCCCCTTATAAGGTGAAACATCTCTTCTCTCCTATCCAAGGAAAATTAAACCTTTGATCCAACAGGGTTTTGCATAATACTATTGTTTTCTCTCGGGCGGTATTTGCAATCATATAGATAACCATGAGCTTCAATTGCCTAACCTGCCAAGTCTTGCAAAGAACTGACTCTGAGAAGGAGTATCTCCCAGAAATAGCCAATAAGAAGTTTCGTCACGTTAAGGCTGTGAGGAACTGGTCGGGAAATATAAATCCTACGTACGAGTATAATGGTGCTGTGGGTATCGGTGTCTCTATTGGTACAAGTTCTTTCAAGATCCCTTCAAGGAAGGCGAAGACAGAGAATCATAGGCGGTTGTGCAGCACCGGAGCGATTAATTTTAAGATAAATGGGGAACCAAAGCTGGTGAGGAGCTCTGGGATGAGGAGAGATTGGAGCTTTGAGGATTTGAAACGAAGAGCAGCTGCTAAGAGAATTGATGAACATAGAACATCATGAACAAATGCGTGAATGGCCACAAGAACTGCTCTGTTCTTCTATTTGTTTCATTGTTCTATTGAAGTGTTGTTGCATTGTTTGATTCTTTTTGTGATGTTTCATATTACACACGTCTCTGCTCTCATGTCAAATGTGTATAAACCAAAGCAGAAATCCTAAATTTATGAAAAGTGTGGACAAGAAAAAATTTGTATTTGACCTCGACACGAACACAATCTATGATTGCTGGTCTCTTACAAGCAAAAATCAAGAAAAACATGATATTTGTAGCTTCAGAAAACAAACATGAGAAGCCAAAACATCTGCACCTAGTAATCTGATTGTTCTTAAACGAAAGCAATTGTTTATAATGGTAGATATTGATGATCAATCTGATTTGTGTCGTTCAGAAAACACTGCAGCATAAACTAAATGATCATGTGAATTAAGTACAAATGTTCGAATGAAAAAAAGGGTATATTGTCAGTACCTTCCAATTCGACAACAAACTTGTCTTTGACACTCCATGCACTTTAACTTCACTAGCATAAACTAAAACAAAGAGAATTAATGCTCTCAGATGTGGCCATACCAGGTTGTCAGCAATCAGTTCCGGTCTCTCTGGGCTAAGACATTAAGGAAAAACAAAATACAAAGGGGAACAAAAAACAAGCCATTCACTTTGGTAGGACCTATTATTGAGGGGAGAGATAAGCAAACGGAAAAATATGTTTACAGTGATAAATCGACACAGAAAAAGGCACCATTGCAACCAGACTATCCGTTATCAGTATAATACTGAAAAGAAAATTCAAATCTTCAGACACCAAAATGAGAACAAGAAGTTAAAAGGTATCAAAGAGAACATCAGCTAAGTTTCAAGCTAAATTATCCTCCAATGCTGAAGCAAAAATGGCAAATCTCAAACATCTGTGTACAATTATTCAAGATAAATTACCACAATCACAATCGATCATTGACCTGAGCTTTGAGAATAAATTAAGAATGCAGGCCCAAAGTATCTTCAAATACATGTATTCTTCTACAATGCAACGATTAGTCACCAAATTGTAGTTGCCGGTATAATCTTACCAGATCATACATCAGCGCAGAAACTGCAAGAAGTTACCAAAGAAAAAAAGAGAACAGAAGCCTCTCCTCCTGTCAAAACAATTTGAACTTGCACAACTACAATAGTTTTCTATGACCACTGTACTCACAGTACTATCCACAAGCTTTCTTTGATGTCAATTTCAGTCTCAAGGATATCATCACAGTCCACAACCTAGTAACAATTTAGTTTCACGTTTTTCTTGCTTCGGCCTTCCAATTTCTTCGACCAATATTTGGTCTGTATGTTCCACTATTCTGCAAGCTTGGAGCATTCTCAGCATGCAGTGCTTTCATTTGTGGGGCTTCTGCCATAACCTCATCTGAATCCTTACAAGCATGTGCTCTTCTTGCATCTTTTTTCCAATTTCTTTTACAATGAACCTGTGCGACAAAATTGCAATCATTGCCATTCATTTCCACTTCCGCATTGACCATAGGTGATTGGTCTGGAACACAAGTCATCTTCATCTCTGTTTCAAGGCGTTTTCTGGCTCTATATCTACGTTGCCGTTCTCGGTTCTTTAACCGGTGGGTCATAATATCGTTCCAGCTTCTAGAGGACTCTTGTTGCTCAGAAGTTTTCATTTTTAAACTATCTAGGCTTTCGGTAGAGTATTGTCCGTTCATCCTATACAAGAATATCAACTGCATAAAAAAATTGAATACACAGGAAACATATATCTTTGTTTCTGAAATAAGATCTGACTTTCAGAGTTATCATGATCCTAAGTGCTTTTTCTGGTTGATCAATATCCAGATTCTACTTACTTTATGCATAAACATCATTTATCAGAAAAAACTCTTCAACACTGGAAAAGGGCAGACGCTTTACCCAAATGGTATATATCTCCGTTATAACAACACTAAGATAATGGTAACAATAGACAACAGATCAGAACATTCGCTTCTAACAATTCTAATGCTCCAACCTTATGTACAGATAAAGGTCAAAATGAAAAGAAAGAAAATGAAATTTTAATAGTTACCATGGTTTATTACAGGGAATTGAAAGCTAACTAGTATGAAAGAGCCTGACATGAAAAAGAAATTAAAAAAAAACAGAGAGAGAGAGAGAATGTAAAAAAGGAAAGCTTTATGCGTTTCAAATTCATTAATTACAACACTGTAAGAACGAGATGCCATGAAAGAAGTCATTCGATGAGAACAAGTGTCCAAGTCCCAATTCAACTTTCACAAAAACAATCGGAAAAAGAAAAGATAAGAACTTTTGGAGGAAGAGCAGCAAGTAGAATAATAGTAAGAAGAGAAAAGGTGGGAAAAGTGACAATAAGGAAAGGGAAGCAGAAACAGAAAAGGATGAGGCGATCAGATAAGAAGGGTACCTCTCATCATCTGATGTCATTCATTAGCATGGCAAAGCTATAGGCGTCGTCGATGGTTATACGAGGCCCAAGGGCCAACTTGCGCAACAAAGAAATGTTGGTAAATAATATTTATAATGTATTAGACCACACAAAACCACCGGGGTGGTGGCGCAGTTGGCTAGCGCGTAGGTCTCATAGCTTCTGAGTTATCCTGAGGTCGAGAGTTCGAGCCTCTCTCACCCCATACATTTATTTTTCATCCCGAAGTTGATGGCAAAGAATTATAATATTCTGTTATACAATTAAGTATTATTAACGTTTGCCTATCCACTTTTAAACCAGATTATGAATGGCCTCTCCATGTTTTTTCTTCTGAATGTGGTCAATCAAAAGGTTAAGAAATTATTTTTTTAATTATAAATACAAAGGCGAAAATGAAGGCTTTTGATTCTCTTTTATAATAACGAACTACATGTAAGTGCATAAGTGCTTAACTCTCAAAATTATTGAATCTTAGTTTGGCAATTTCCTCATTAACAATATTTCTATTATATTGGTTTATA
This sequence comes from Erythroxylum alaternifolium, assembly GCA_027478495.1. Lineage (NCBI taxonomy): Eukaryota > Viridiplantae > Streptophyta > Magnoliopsida > Malpighiales > Erythroxylaceae > Erythroxylum > Erythroxylum alaternifolium. The sequence goes on from JANIIA010000001.1 coordinate 35,240,198, forward strand.
CCTTACAACCAATTAGTTGATTGTAATTTAGCAATATAATTATTTAAATATATTCTTTATCTTATATATTTTCACATGTATATGATAAAATTAATAGAGTAATTATACATTGCAAATAAAATTATAATGAAATCATAATTTATAATAAAATCATAATTAAAGGATTCATATTAGAAGTATTATTTGTCATTGCTCGATTAATGCTGGATATTAATAAAATGTAAAAAGACTAACACAAGTAATCCTTGACTTGAAATATCCAAAGTATCTCATATAAGGATTATTATGTTTTGAATTACTTATGATTTATTATAGTTAATGATAATTCAAATAGTAGCCATTGGATATAGCTGAACTATATGAAGGTAGTTGAATGATTAATATATGATTCATCACCCTAAAATAATTAGGGACAATATTTCATTGTTATCCAATAGTATTAATTCGAGAAATCTTTAACCGGGATAAAATGACACTTTGTAAAATATTTTATAAATATCATTAATAGAATCAATTGTTAATTGTGAAGAGCTAACATGATTGAACTCAAATAGAGTGTACATTAATTTTATACTCTATATCTAATCAGAACATTATACGATGAAAAAATGAAATAATACCAAAAAAATCGTGTACATAAAGATGAGTTAAAATTATTTTGATATTCTTAAATATTTGTATTATTATGATGTATTATCAGATACCAATCTTAATATATGGATATGAATTATTTAGTTAGATAATTAAAGATGAATTAAAATAGTTTAATTTATCTAATTCTAATATGATTTATGATTATACTTTATATCCATTGCCAACATATTTAGTAACCTAATAGGTCATAATACAAAGAACATTTAATGAGATAAAATTGTTTTTAATTAAGTTAGATTTGAATGTAAAGTTTGATAAAATTTTGGATTAAATATGAGCTATTTGATGAATAAAGATTAATATGAGATATTGAATCTCATTTGGATACAACTAGTATTTAATTATAATTAGTAATAATTCTAATCAAAGTTTAATTAAAATTTGAAGGTCCAAAACTTATTATAAACAAACTTATGCTTTAAAGTAACTAACACTTCTTGCCTAGCATTTTATATACTTGTAAAGCTCTCTTAAAACATTATATGAATTTCATAATAACGTATGAATTATGATTAATGCTTTGTCACATTTTGTGCATTAATTATGTTATATAATTTAAAGTGATTCTGACTTTTAAGAAATCAATTACAAAGGCTTTGTGTTTATTCTACTACGCGTAAGATTGGATCTTGATATGATTTTCTAACAGTCTAGCCATTTCATTGAAAGTTGGAACCGTACTAATAATGCAAGTATAGGTAAATCATTTTAAAATTCTTAAATTATGACTAAAATATTAAATATGCATTAACTTTTTTATTAGATTATTGGATATCATGATTTATAAAAATATGTGCATGTATACTCTAATTAGTGACATAATTTAATAAGTAAGTTGTTATTTCTATAAATAATATAATACATGTAATTTTAATTTAAAAATTAGGGTTCAATTTGTCACACCCTCCCATGGTTTGACATATTATCAATGTACCTCCTAATTTTTAAAAACTACCAATAACTTCCTATGGTTTTGTTATTATAACATTTGTCTCCCTTGCCATCAACTTTAATTTCATTAAAAACTTTAATCCTAGAATCCAAAATGACATCAATTTCATTACAGAACACTACACATGACACTACACGATATCATTTTAAAACTTATAATTAGGGTTTGTAACGGAAGTTGACAACAGGAGGACAAGTGTTATACAATCAAATCTATAGAGATTATTGATAGCTTTTAAAAGTCATATCACAAGGGGTCAAACAAATTTTATCCAAAAATTTATACATATGTTAAGAATAATTTAATCTACTACTGTAAAAATTTGAAAAATATGACGAAAAATTAATTTATTATGTTATTGTAAGGGCTAAAATTTTTAAAAATTAAAAAAATAAAATTAGGTTCAAATATCATAAAATTCTATAAGACACCTCAAAAATATTTTAAACATACTAATTAAGTCTCTCTCAACATTATAAGTTATATCATTAACAATGTGACAAGATGATCATAAATTTATATTTTATATAATGTATTTTATAATGTTAAAAATAAGGTTAAAATATATTTGATAAATTATTAAAGGATCGATACCCAAAATAACTTACCTTTGTACGTATAAAAAGACGAAAAGATGAATAAATTATATCAGATGTTCTAACTTTTATAAGTGTTATAAAATGTTTCTCAACTTTTTTTAACATAGCACCACATTTGGGAATATATATTTATCTTAAATTAATGGTATTATTAAATCCCGTTAATGTTATTTACATGCCATCTTTTCGTATTTTTATTAACGAAATCTTATTAATTTATATCAAAATAACTTATGAACCCTTAACATAAGTATATATGTGAAAGATAAGGAGACCGATGATGGTCTTTATCCAATGTATGTAATGTAATTATATTGGATAATTACATTATTGTTATTAATGTAATTATTAAGATAATTGCTTAAGGCAATTAATACCGTTCGAATTTTATGTTTAAGTTTCTATTATTTTTAAAATAAGATAGCAATAAATAAAAGAAAAATAAAAAAGAATATGAAACGATGATTGAAGAATTCTAAAACAAGTCCTTTAATCGATAGATTGTAAAAAACATAATCCACAAACGATTTTGCTTAAATGATGATGCAACTATTAATCCTATAATATCATCTGCATTTAAATCTTACGTTGCTATTATTAAATGATTTTACTTGCATTATGATAAATATAAATTTCATCCATTAATTTGAAGATGGTTTTTATTCATTGATTTGAAATCAAAATGATTATCTTAATTGTATGAAATTCTTAATATTTTTTGGTGGATAAAATCACAATATATATAGTAAATCTTTGATTTATTATATTGTCTTATAATAAATCAAACACTATGTTATTCTTGGATATGGTAGAAATGTTTGCCAAATGTGTTTAAAAAAAACATTGGTTATCTTAAAAGCATGCACTAGGGGGGAAAGAGCTTTAGGCAATGACTTGTTTGTAACAATTTAAAAATATGTTGCTAAAAATTAACGTAACACAACAGTTTTTAAAGTATTGCCTTTAATAATATTAAAAGGCAACAATAATAAAATTTTTTGCTACATATAGGAAAAGACATCAAAATTAAGAAAAAGATTGCAATAACGTTTTATATATGCAACATCTAAAATTATTATTATAGCTCCAATCATCTATTTACTAAAAGGTGTTGGTCTTTGTGGGATGGGTTTAATAATAAAGGGTAACATTTTTCTTCTAATGTAATTGATTTTCTTCTGCAGATGCATCAAGCTATATTAGCTTTGTTATATTGAAATCACACAGCTATCGCATCCCTACCTGATTTTATAGTTCTCCGTGATCTCTTTCTCAATCGATTATTAATGTAGGGTTGCCTCTGATCATCTGGTTTTGATTGTTTACCTTCAATCTATTTTTACAATACACATTTACAAATCACCTAATTATCGAGTCCTTTAAGGTCATGTGACTCTCTCATCTCTAGTTGATTTCACAAGTCCTCATCTTTCGGTTGATTCTTGATGCAATATTTGATTTTCTTTATTTGTGTTTCTGATTTTGTTCTTCTCTATGTTAAATATTAGTCTTTTCATGTTGACAGAATTCCTAATTTAGAAATATTGTGGGCATGGTGATGTGTTGTGACTCGTAAATCCCTAGGGATGTTTCGTCTATTTGGTGACTATCTACATCTCTTTTGGTGTATATATTCTCATATCTCAAAATGGACACTATTGAAGAATTTTGGGTTATTGTTTCTTACAAATTTCAGATATGGAAAACCATATTTAGAGATGGCAAGAAGTTTCCTTATTCTCATCCATCAGAACTGTGGGAGTAATTGGTTTATAGGTGTAGGTAATATACTTGTCAAGATCATGATGAGTGTCGGTGACAGTAAAGGGCTTCATTAAGTTTAGCTAGTGTTGGTTTTTAAATTTTGGTCTTGTTATATAGAACTGAAAGTGCAGGCATAATGCTAGGCTCACTTGCTTTGATAAAGAGACAATCATTAGAGCTATTTGGAAGGTATTCTGTTATGAAAGCAAAATTTGAGATTACTGTTTACCGAGATCTGCAAGCTTAGTTTTTCATTTTATCTGTCTCTCCGATCTTTTTCCAATCTTTGAACATATTCTTTCTGGTTTGGTATGGAGAAGGTTGGATTTTCAAGTTCATAACTTATTGTTTACTGATCTCCTGCATTTTTCATATATTAAATTTGTATCTTTGTTCCATCTGCAATTTTTTGATAGTTCTATTGCAGCTTCTTATCAGACAGGTAGGGATAACGTTGGATGTTCAGCTTCATAAGTGGTGGTTGTTGAGTTTTGATATTGATCATATGAGAAGAGAGTGATTGTTGGCTATTTGAGTAGGAGCTCTGGTAAATTTTATAGGGCTATAGTCATATAGGAACTTCATCTGTTGACCGTCTGCTTTACTCTATACTCGCCAGTTTGTCCTTCTTTCACTTCTCTATTTCCCTCTCTTGTGGTTATTAGTTGCAAAACATTTTTATTCTAGTTGTTCAGGTTTGCTTCAGTAGACGACATAATAGAGGATCGTAACAAGGGAGCTTTTTCTTCCCTGGACAACTTGTTGGCGCCGTATTCGTGCGCTAATGTTTCCATGTGTAATGAAACTGTCTCATCCTATTATTTTGCTGCATGCACTTGTGTGCTTCAAGCTAGTTCTATCTTAGGATATAGTATTTTTCTGTTGTTCTTTAGTCTTCTACCTCCCTCTAGTATGTTTATGTTATGCTTGTTTTTGTTTACCTAGTTAGATAAATGTGATCAATTAAAGATTTTCTTTTAGGATTTATTTGCCATTAATATGTTTTCCTAGTATTTTGATCATCTTCTGTCAGACTTTTTTCATTTCAGATGAAGGTTATAATAGCCTGCTTGTTCTCCATTGTGGTAGTTATGTGGTTGGATATGCTTAGAGTGTAGTTGATCATCTTGTTTAAATGTGTCTTCATCTGCAAAACTGAGCATTTTTCTAGATGACGCTGCATTAAGTGATTAGAACTGTACACTTAACTTATGGACCTTAGCCAATGTTATTCTCACTGTATTAACAGTCTGGTTTTATTCCCTTATCCTCGAGTCAAAATCATACAAAAATTTCACGTATGAGCCTCAACATATAAAAGATATCTTACCTTTATTTATTCTTATATATATAGCCTCAATGCTTTTATTAGGTGTTTGGTTTAAGCACGAGATTGACTATAGATATGGGTATAATAGTAGAAGGGAATAAGAATGAGTATGAAAAATAAAAAAATAATGTTTGATTTGTAATTTGAGTTTCTGTATTAATACCAATAATGTTATTTGGTTTGTTGGATTAATAAGAATGAAAGATAATATAACACCATTTTTACCGTCAATAAAAATGAAAATAATTTTCCCTTTATATGTTTATTGAGACTATCTCTATATGTTTAACTTACAGTAAAAAAATTAATCAGTTTACAAAAATTTCCTTCATTGATGAGACGCGATAAGGCAGGATGGGAGATCATAAGGAATTGAGAGACGATAAGGAAGTAAAGAGGATGGTAGGGCAAAGGCTGGGGATAGGGATAAAAGAGTAAAAACTAAACGTGATAAAAACTTATATTGAAATAAAAAATTGATATCCACCCCCCTTGGTGGGTTTAGTAGATTTTCAAATTTAATGGGATAAATCCATTTCCCTATCATTGAAAATCCCAGGGCAAACACTGTATTTTATGATTATTCCATTCCTTTGTTCCCAAACCCTCAAACAAAACGCCCCCTTAGTTTACGATTGGCTGTCTCTAAACCCGGGTCCATATCTTTTTGTACGTCCTAGCATTTCTTTGTGTTTTCTTTACTATAATATCTTTCTATTAACATCTAAACTCTGATTAAGGAGATTTTTAAAGCATTTTTTTGAAATATTCTATTCTTCCTAATCATACATATCAAAGTGAAGAATATCATATGACAAAGTTCTTTAATTTAATGTTATTCATCTTGTTGTCTTTTCCATTAAGATCAATTGCAAATTATTTTTGCCTTTTTTCCATTTGCAAATATGTTGCACCCAATGTGGATCAAAAATTTTATGCCTTCTGACTTTGTTTATAAAAAGAATTGAATCATTGTGCTATTAGTTTTTGAACTATATTAATTTGTCTTTATTAAATGGAGGTTACAATAAAGTAGTTGGTAATTTATTCTTTAGATATATCAACGTGTTCATGAGCACAGATATTTTGGAATAATTCTAATATATACTTGTTTTTTTTTCTAGAAAGGTAATGGCTAAGAGTAAATAAGGAGAAACTTTGTGAAGGATTTTAAAGTGCCCATACATATTTTCTTTTTGTATTTTGGTTGACACACTTATATTTCATATAGATTAGAGGAAGATAATATATATTTTAGTTAATAATTTTTTGGTATTGTATTTTGTTAAAGGTTAAATTTCATTAAGTTCATAGGGACTATATCATAGCATATATAAATGTAGTTTTTTGGTCATTGACATTTTTCAATATATATTTTAGGACATATACTAATTTATGTATGGTTACTTTCAATATTATTTATTGTTGTCTTATTGAAAATTAATGTATATTGTTGCTAATAAAAGGAAAATTTGTTATTTTTATTATTAGATACTGTCTTCTAAAAAAATTAATTCATTGCCTTATAAAGATTCAAATTGTTGTTATAACCATTCAATATTGTTGTTATAGTTTGAAACTGTTTTGTTGCCTTAGTCAAAATTTTAGGCAACATTATTCATTTTATTGCCTAATAAAAAATCTTTGTTGCCTTACACCAATAACAGTGCTTCTTTATTTAACGGTATAAATTTTGTTGTTTAAAAAAAAAAGTAACAATAATTGTACTTATAATTGCACTTTTGTCTATTATTTAAAGCTCCTTTTTGCCGCAGTGATGTTTTCTAACATGCAACATAAAAGTGTTTCTGAAATGAAACTTTGGTGTTTGCACTTGAGATGTTTCATTTTAAGAAAACAAAACCTGGCCACTTTGTTAACTTTATTTTTCAATTGTGTTTTGTTAAACTTATGGATTACCCAAAGCAAAACCAAAACACAATCCAAAACCATGTTTTGTTTTCTTTTAGGCAAAGAGAACCATGTCTGCTATATAAATATTTGTATTTTCCTTTTGATAAAAGAACCATATTTGCTTTATAATTGTCTATAGTCGATGAGTTTAACGGCGACTGGTGGTATGGTTATAGATGTTGGCTACCATAAATTATTGTGGTTAGAGTATCATTACCGTCATCCATTAGCGAGACGTCTAGCTAGTATCGACATCAGGGTGGTGTTGTCAGTCTTCTGTTGCTTATGGTTCCCTCTCTCGTTAGTGAAGACGTCAATAACGTCTCACCAGTATGATGACTGTGTCTTCATCATCCAGTGCCACCTCCTTACCGATGGTGGTAAAGATGGTGGTCGACAATACAAAATGGAGTGCTAGTTGTTGTGCCTTTTTCCTTAAAGAGGTGGCTAAGGTTTTCAAAGTAGAAGAAGATAGGTGTTTAGTAGGCTAAACAAAACCTAAAGATATAATTAATTTATATTCAGACATAAGAAGAAGTTCGCTTTTTCTAAATATGGAATAAGGTTCACTTAATCTTAGGATTAACTTATTGCTAATTATTTTTAATTAATAAATTAACAATGAACAAAAAAATTTAGCTTATGCCAAATACGTTAAGAAGAAAGCTTAAGTATGGGCCAAACCCATAAGTCTATTGGGGTCAAGTAAAGTCTTGATCAAGAGTTATTAAAAGAATTGAAACCTTGACCTGTTTTATTCAATATATAAGTCTTTTGCTATTTATCTCATCTCACAAATTGTATAAACTTAATGTAAACTTACTTATAAATGCTTTCTTTGATTTGTTATCCTTTAATAATTCTTAAATTATTTGTTTGTATTTTAATTAATTGGCTTGAATAACTATGAGAATAATATTTATTCAAAAGGAATCCTTTTTCATGCTCTTCTAAGTGTTTGGTTTTAATGATATGCTCATTTTATGAGACACATTTTAGCCTATTATTCAAATATTTTGAATATCATTTTTTCCTTGAATTTGTTTAAGGAAAATAGTTGTATAGAGAATCTCGATATTAATCCAAACTCTAGCATAATAAAGTCATGTGAATTTCATAAAGGCACAATTAAATCAATATCATATGGTACATGAGGCAGACCTAATGTTACATGTTATATTGATGAATAACATGATATAAGGTCTAATCTTTATTTATGATCAGGGCTTCACCATTGACACGAGTAAATATAAAGTAGTTTGTAAAAAGCTTATGCCCTAACACATGATTTTGTTGATCAGAGTGTGGAATACTCTATCAAATCGTATATATATAATTAACTGATACAAAATTTCTTAAAATAGCGTAGGCGATGAGAAGTGCCTAAAGGACTTAAGAATAATGGCCCATCAAAGGATATTATTGAGCTAACAATTGATATGTACTTCAATAATTCATCTAAAGATATAATTTACTTAATTCATTGCAAGGTTCATCAAATTTTTATGTCCATAGGGTTCTTTAAATTTTATAGTTTTAATTACACTTTTTATTTGACGTTTAATGATACTTACATAGCATTAGTTGTTAGTAGCAACCGTTCTTACAATTGCTAATTCAAATTCATGCATAGTATTTATTTATTAAAATGCATTCTTATTTCATCTTTTGATTGTGTGTGTGTGTGTGTGTGTGTGTGTGTGTGTGTGTGTGTGTGTGTGTGT
>JANIIA010000001.1:35268225-35292630 GCA_027478495.1 Erythroxylum alaternifolium
GCATATCGACATTAAGTATTTAGCCATAAGAGAACGTGTTAAGGAAAGGAAAGTTGTCATAGAGCACATTAGCACTGATTTGATGATTGTGGATCCTTTAACTAAAGGCATGCCACCTAAGCAGTTTAAGGATCACGTAGTGCAAATGAGACTTGGTTCTATAATGTGATTTTTGTTATATATTTGTTGCTTCAATGGAACTATTATTTAATTTGATTTTTTCTCATATGTTCTGTGCACACATATATTTGATTGGTTTTGAGAAATATCATCTAATTTGGACCTAAAATAAGCATATGGTTTATTCATTAAGTTTAAGGGCTAGTAATGAGAAATTTTATATATGTAATACATGGAAGATAATACTCACTATAAGAGGACCTATCGCCATGATTCATGTATTTGGTTTCTTGTTATATTTGGTGTTGAGTTAATTGGACCAAGTGGGAGAATGTAAGATTTTTTCATACCTTCCTACTGTTCCTACTGTTAAGATTATGGTCTAATTAATGCATTAATGCTTCATCACGCACATGTTATCGCCCATGCTTCCGTGCTTCCTCCTTTATGATGGGCAGAAGAGTTAAAGTGGTTTATATGTTTGGGTCCCTATCCCCCTTTTCATGTTGCAAGTAACGACACCATCAAATAGTGAAAGGAGAGACTAGAAGATTCAAATACAGAGACGTTGAGAGGATAATTGGTGGAGCAATGGTTGGAGGTATTTTATTTCGGTTGTGCTTCTGTTGCTATATATGCATGGTTAATATGTATGTGTCTACGTAAATGTTGTTGTATGAGATGCATGCTGTGTTGTGTTTTAATATTTCATATAATGGACAACATGAGTTTTCTTGAAGTGATGCTAAGTCATGAAAGAATCAAACTTCTTGTACCATTGTCTTGTTTTTTTTTTCAAACCTAAAGACTTATTTTCAGTCGACACACCAAATGTTCTTTTCCTTGAAGTTCAAATCTCTTAGGTTACTCCGTATATATGTCCTCTTCTAGGGTTTCATATAGAAATGTTGTCTTGACATTGAGTTGTTTAATTTTCAAGTCTAAGTTAGCAACTAGACAAAGAACTACACAAATTGATGAAATCTTTATCAGAGGTGAAAGATGTCTCCAAAGTTAACTCCCTTTTCTAATTACACCTTTTAATGAAGATTCTAGCCTTGTATCTTGGTTGTGGGTTATTCTCCTCATTCTTGAGCTTGTATACCCATTTATTTTTTAAGGCTTGTCTGCCTTTGGGCAGCCCCACTAGATCATAAATGTGGTTCTGAAGATAGGATTGCATCTCCTCTTGCATGACTTTTAATCATTTTTTGTTATGAACATAAATTATGGTCTCATCGTAGTGTCGAGGGTCCCTCTCAGTAATTAGTGTAAAAGACTCATTAGGCAGATATCTAGCAAAGGATTTTCTTTCTCTAATTGATCTCCACAACTAGGGTTGTTTCATATGTTCAGACTCCACAACTTGACAGGTTTTGTGTCATTTGTATCAGTTCATGAAGAATCCTTTATTGAAGACTCAATATGATAACATGATCGATTTCATTATAATATTGTCGTACCAATTTGTCCCTTTGGATTATTATGTACCACAGGAGATGAATTATTATTGAAGTAGGTGTTGATCATGTGCTTAAGTATCTCTAGCTAATTGGAATCTTTGATGGTTCAACCTTTGAAAAATACGACATTTTGACTTCTCACAATCTTCGTATTCACTGAATCTTACATTCAATAGCCAAACTCATCTTACAATGAGCCAAAATATATGCACAAATTTGTCTTCAAATCAAGTATAAAGCGTGCATTCTTAGCAATGTGAACTAATGTACATAGCAAAACACATTAACATGATCATATGAGATCTTCTTTTCTTTCCATACTTTCTCTAGAATATCTCTTTCGAAAGGACTTAAGGGAGAGTGGTTGACAACTTAGGAAGTTTAGTGTAACAGAGAATGTATAACATCCTTTCCTCGGTAGCCTGGTTCATTCTTTCGGTGATACTATTTAATTGCGGTATCGTTAGTGATGTTTTATAGAGTTTGATGCAAAATGACTGTCAATATGCTTCAAATAGGCTATAATACTCTCTACCATTATCAACTTTGATATATTTCAACTTTCTGCCTGTCTCTATTCTCCTATGGTATGAAATTCCTTGAATGCCTTGAGTACATATTCATTTATATTCAACAAAGACACTCATACCTTTCCCAAATGGTCATCAATAAGAAGTGAAAAAAAATGTAATACATCGCTAATTGATTTTTTTGAGCATACATCATAATGTATTAAATTAAGAATATATTTTCTCCTATGTGGCTGATTAGTTATGTGAAATGAAACTTTATGTTGTTTACCAGCCAAATAATAAGTGCATGGTTCAAGTGTTTTACCTTTCTTTATGAGCAAGGACTTAAAAACCCTTCTTGCGTATATTCCATAACCTCTTATGCCATAACTCTAAGTACGAGTTATTATGGGCGACATTAGCTTCTCCCTTACAGAAGTTTGCTTGTTTATTGTATGGTGAACCTTTCTTCGTTTCATGATGATCTTACTGTTACATGAGAGTTTCCATTTTCCCATGTCAAATTGATTCACATAACCATCATCATTGAGCTTCCCGATAGAAATAAAATTCAGGCGCATATTAGGGACATGTCTTACAACTTTCATCAGTATGAGTTTACACCCCATGTTGGTCATCAAGATGACATTATTGATCCATACAATCTTACTTGTTACTTGATTTCCCATCTTAATTGTACCAAGGTCGTCACTTTAGTACGTCGAGAAGAACTCTTTATATGGGGTTACATAGAAAAAGGCACCTGAATCAATAATACTTGAATTGTCATCGTAGATATTGTTAAGAAAATTTTCTCCAATGAGAAAGGCATCACTGTCATCTTTTTCTACCACAATAGTTGTGCTCTTCTCTTCTTCTTCTTCTTTAGGTGGATCTAGTCTAGCCTGAGAGTCCCATTCTTCTGATCTCTCTTGGGATTTTGACATTTAAATTTCTGGTGATCAAGTTTACCATAATAGTAGCAATTGACTTTTGGTCGTGATTTGGATCATCTTCTTAACTTGTCACGACTTCTACTTCCACTCCTTATATGGGACTCACTTCTTCACTTATTCTCGATAACATTTGCCTTGAATTATATTGATATACCATGTTCATATATTTTAGCTTCTTCATGATGGTGTTCATCGTGAGTTTTCCTTCTGAGGCTAAGTTGCTAAGTGTGAGAACAAGAGTATCCCAACTCTTGAGTAGTAAACTAAGAAGCAATAAGGGCTGCAACTTTTCATCAACTTTGTTAGTTAAAAGAGTAATTTTCTTATTTTATTTAAAATGAAGGGTACCATCACTCATAATAGAGACATGTTTAAACTCACCATAAAGAATTCCTCCTATTAGAAGCCGATGATGGAGGACCATTTATATTGTATATATCTGAACGAGCCAATCACGAATATGAATAAGCCGTAAGGAAAAATCGATAAAGAATGGGTGCTTTTAAACTAAAAGGCGGTGGCTATGTTCTGTAAGCTTATCGACCAAAACTTATTTGAGCACATGCCTTTTAGTTTCAGAGCCCCCATTCTCTACCAATTTTTCCCTATAGCTTATTTATGTTTATGAGTAGCTCGTGCAAATCTATACAATATAAATGGTCCTCCATAATTGGCTTCCAATATGAACAATTCTTCGTGGTGAGTTTCAACATGTCACTATTATGGGTGATGGTTCCCTTCATTTTAAATTACAAAAGAAAAATATACTTTTAAACTAAAGCTCTGATACTCCTTTTGGGAAAAACGTAATAAAGTGAAAATTATACTTTTCCTTTTTGTATGATTAAAATAGGCACTCAAAAATATTATGAAAGTAAGTAAAAGAGTAGTAATGAGAACACTAGAATACTACAGGTAAAACTCTCCAGTGTGAAGGAAAAAATCTCAGGACCAGAGGTCCAAACGATCTGCCACTATAATATAGTAGGATTAGAACTATTCCTTCAGTAGCTTGAATTATATTATTAGTATCTTAATATTACTAATTTAAGTATTTGACAATAAGTGGACTCTATGTAGTAGACCATTAAGGTAAATTATATATTTTTAATATTGTTATCATGTTTGTAAATGGTAGGTTCATTTATGTGTCAACACCATAGATACCACATATAAGTGAAAAGTTGACAACCGTGTTCGTCGAGTGTTTAATGGATTGGAATATCGACACTAAGTTGTTTATCATAACAGTCAACAATTATAACACGAATAATGCTATGATTGAAAAAGTGAAGAATAAGTTACGTGTTGAGAACTTATTGGTTGGTGGGAGGTTGTTCCATATATGTTGATTTACATATATTATAAATTTAATTGCAAAAGAATGGGTTAGAGATTATAAAGGAAGCAATAAAGTAGATATGGGATAGTGTAGTATATTGGATTGCAACACCTAAAAGAGTTTAAATTTTTGAAGAAACTACATGACAACTACGCATTATATGGATAAAGAAGTTGGTTTTGGATTGTTCTACTAGATAGAACTCAATCTTCAAGATGTTGGAGTTGGCAATCCTATATATTAAGGTTTTTAATAAGTTGTGTCAAAGAAATTCTTAGTATACTTGCCTGCCTACAAAAGAGTAATGGGAGATGGCTAAAGAATTTTGTGTGCTGTTGAAGATATTTTATACTACTACTAAAATGTTCTCAAGAATAAAATATCCAACTTTGCACAGTTGGTTTAGCAATATGTATGAGATCAAGAAAGCGTTATATGATTGGATATTTGATTCCAATAAGGCTATTTAGGTTATAATAGAGCAGATGAAGGAGAAGCTTAATTCTTACTGTATATGATTGGACATATTGTGGCAGTTTCCTGTGTTGGACTTAAGAAACAAAATGGAGGGGGTTAATTTTTATTATGACATATTGTATGGTGATCGAGCTCAAGAGCATGTTGATGTCATTAAACAATTCTGGTATGATTTGTTTAATGATTATCAACTAAGATTGGACAAAATTAAGGATCACAGTAGCTCAGGCTATTCAGCTCTAGCTTTAGGTTTAGTTTCAAGTTCGAGTTCAGGTTTGGGTTCGGGTTCAAGTTCAGCTTCTACTTCTACTTCTACTTCTAATAATATTTTGAAATCCTTATTTGCAAAATTCATGAAAAAAAGGACTAGGACTTCTTATAGTATGATGAAGTTGGATAAATATTTGACAACGAATTGTGCGACCGAATTTGAAGGTGTAGGGTTCGATGTGTTGCTATGGTGGAAGAACCAAGGAAATGATTTTTTATCATGCAAGTAATTGTACGAGACCTATTAGCTTTTCCAACATCTACTGCTGCTTTGAAGTCTATTTTTAGTACTAATAGTTCGGTTATTAGTCCTTATAGTACTCGATTTCATTATAGTACTATGGAAGCCCTTATATTTGCTTGAAATTGGTTAGATGATAAAGATAATGAGAGTAAACTCTATTATGTATGATGTATCAATTTTGTATGTTTTTATGATATTATCTTATCTTATATGTGATTTTAATTATATATTAATATAGGTACTGATATGAAGGAAACCACTTAGGCCAGTCATTCAACTGAAAAATATTTCAAAAAAAATTTAACAATGAAGGTATATTTAATTGTTTATTATCATGTGTTTAAATTTCATTTAATGCAATTATTACATAATAATATTTCTATATGTAGTTCAAGTAATGCGAACTATTGACTATCCTGATTATATTGATTAGCTATTCCCTTTCCTGTACTCTGGGTTTGTTATCTTAAATATTTGTTTTTAAAATTACTTATCTTTTATGTGATTGCTTTAGTTTTTTTTGTAATTGAAGATATAATTATTTACTTGTATGTTTTTTTACATGTCCTGAACTATTGTCTCTGCCTGTTTACTCTACTCAACTTTAACATCTGCTCTCCAGTCTTCATGCTCCAACTTTAATTGATAATTTCATTTTGAATTTTTGTAAATTGTATCATTAAAAAAAATAAATAATATTAGCACGATGATTCTCTTTTGTTTTGATAATAAAATGATTTTCATAGTACTACTATTTTATTTGTTAATTAAATGAATAGTGCATTTCTCATATATAATCTTTTTCTTTCACTTTCTTTAAAAAACAAATTTAGTTTCAACTTGCTTATTTAATATATACCTTCAATAAAAACCCATTTTTCATTAAAAATGTGTTAACTAAATGAATGTTGTATTTATCATATATAATCTTTTCAGTTCACTTTCTTTTAAAAAATATTTGTTTCAACTTATACATTTCAAAATTTTATGTACATTTTATTTATACATTCACTAATAAAAACTCTTTTTCATTAAGCAATTGTGTTAATTAAATGAATATTGCATTTCTCATATATAATTTTTTTGTTCACTTTCTTCAAAAAATAAATTCATTTTCAACATATTCATTTCAAAATATATATAGGCTTGACAACTGAGCCCGGGCTGCCCGAGCTCGGTCTGGCACGATGCTCAACAAGCAATGAAAAAACGGCGTCGTTTTGAATTTTTTAAAAAAGATAATAAGTCGCCTAGTCTATCTGGGCCTATCGGGTCTGGGATAGTAAGGTCCCATATGAGCCCATCCTAACTCAATGTCATCCTTAAATATATAGATTTTTTAAAATTAAAAAATAAAAATATTTTTAAAAATAAAAAAGCCTAATCAAGTTTGGGGGTAGGGCCCGAGCCCGAAGACCTGATCGAGCCTCAAGTTACCCAAAGTAAGTTTGGGTTGGGCTTCAAGCTCAATTTCTCTAGGCTCGATCATGCCTTAGGCTAGGCTCGGACCAGGAATAAACTGTTCGAACTAAGGCCAAGCTCAATCAACCCATTACCATCCTTATATGCACCTGGTTTGCATGCCTTTAATGTAATCCACACGTACATCCCAGTTAGTCAAAGTCAATTGAGGTAAGATTTTACTTTTCACTAACCTTAAAATTCTTTCTTTAGATATGTGACCAAACATTTGATTCTATAAGAAAATAGAATACTCATTGTGTGTACTATGTTTACTACCTATATTATGTTGGACATGAAATAGAAAGTCAACAAAATATGCATAAAGATTGAAATGATATAAGTAATTAACTAAAATACCAAAACCATAATTGTACTTATGTTTATACAGAAGAAACAATGTTTCCAATCTTAAAGCTAAATCCTACTTTATCCAACTTTCTAATAGAAACTAGATTCCTAGAACATCCGACAATATAAAGAAACATTTTTATATTTAGATGATAGTAGGTGTCGAGACTAGTTTGTACGTCTCAATTCCCTTTATTTGTGCCTTTATTATGTTCCCCATATATAGGAACTCTTTTGTTCCATTTATGAATTGGATTGAAAGGAATTCTTGAGTAACATCAATGATGTTTATGAGTTGGATTAAAAGGAATTCCTATGTAACATGTGACATGTAAATAGTTGCATCAAATTCTAACTATCAGGTATTATTTGGCACTTCAGTAAGATTTAATTCAAAACATACCAAAATATCACGTGACTATCTTTCTTGTAGAACTAAGGAGAAAGCAAGTTGATGATAAACTGAACTAGAAAGGACTTACTCGCATCCATACTCATTAATTTCAACTGTCCTACTAGATTTGCGAAGCCTATCACGTGATCATGAATGGGTTGTGACCAATCAAACTTTTTGGTCATCAAGTCATTTATCAGGTTCCCCATAATGGACTTGTCAGTTATATTCGATTGGGAGTACTCCTTAATCTTTATCATAAATTTCCTTGTATTGTCCATTTTAGACATTGATGACTTAACATTATCAACAATTGTCAACCATATTAAGTTCAAGTTTGGCCTATTTGGTTGTTCCCAAGCCTTGTGAAAAGACTTGTCAATTTCTATACTAGTCTCAATAATGGCTGCGAATTTTTCATCCAAAATTATTGCTAAGTCCAAATCCATAACACCTAACTGAAACTGGATTTGCTCAAACCATTCTACATAGTATAGTCTGTTGAACTTGAGAAATGCATTACCTAAATCTTGATCGACCCTGTCGTACAAGACTTGTATAGTGCAGAGTACCCAGTTGACAAGATTTGCAAGCTATTACGTTAATCCAGAGGTTTACCCAATACGCATCCAAACGATAGGGGCTGCGGGTTCCTCCGTTTCCAAAAAAAAGCATTGCCTAAAGCAAACATATTAGTAAAAGTTACGGTCATAATACAAGCTCATACATTAATGATTTTAGTAACGTTAATAGATTCAAACAAACAATAAACTTTGATTATGTATTAAAGTTCACTTTTGGGTGATATTTGAATACATAGTTTTAACCAATAATAATGGCAACATAACATATTTTAATAAATAATTAATCATATTCAAGTCAACATGTTAAAAAATCTTTGGATGTATAATCAAATTCATTAAGTACGTCAATAAGTTATTATAAGCCGTGGCCCACGTTTAGGTGATCTTTATAATTAATGATTTCAATTATTTAGTTCAATCCTTTATCTCATTTAATAACATCACATAAATATGAACAATTAATTGCACAATTAAATGCCTAAATATTTTTTCAAGTTGGAAGCTTTTTATGCAACAAATATTTAATTCAGGAAGTCTTGAATTCAAAACCATGAATCAATTCTTTTGAAAAAATAATTCTTATAGTAAACTCTAGAAAGTGAGACTATCCCTTTAATATGTACTAACCAACTGATATATATGTTAGGTTCTTATGCTCACATATCGTTCTTTTATTAAATAAAATATAATTTGACGCTTCAAATGCTTTACTATATTGAAAGTTTCAGTTCTAAATTATAAAGGGATAAAAATAAATAAATTTAGAACTGACACTTTCAGTATAGTAAAGCATTTGAAGCGTCAAATTAGATTTTATTTAATAAAATAACGATATGTGAGCATAAGAACCTAACATATATAGATATATATGCCTAGCAGCTATACCATAATTGCAGTGCGTTCCAAGTGCACTCCAAGTTTTACTGATGATAATGAACCAATTCTGAGAATCTTAGTGAAGAATTTTAAAACAATAAAAAGGAAGAAATGATCTTTTTATCACGCCTTCCCAAATTATTTCTTTTAAACAATAATAAATAATACTTCATTAGTTTCTTTTCCTATGTTTCATATTAATATAGTAATATGATTTTATCCAACTTGGAATATGTAAATGGAATTTTAGCTGTTCCTCAGCATTAACCTATTAGGCCAATGGTTAGTCAGTGTTCTACAATCATAATACCGAAAATAACGATATGAAATACAGTTTGACAGTGTTAGTGAAATATTATTACCCGCTTGATACCACTTGTAAGAACGGTAAATAAAAAAAAAATCTTCAGTTTTGATTCTATATAAATAATAAAATTGTACCTTTATTCATAATTATTTTTAAATCTTTAAATATAACAAATCAGAGTTCTAATGTTTGTAAAATTTTCCCCTTGTTCCCAATTACACGATAATTAAGAATTTTCAATAAACTTTTTTTATTTCTTTTTCTAATCTTATTTTTTGAAAGAGACCTTAATATCTTTAAGTTAAATAATCATCATTTCAACGAATTACATATTACTAAAAATAATCTAACAATTGCCTCAGGTCGTGGCCGCCACTAATTTCCTCCTAAAAACAGCAATAGTAAATTTACATGAAGCATTGCCGACGTCAGAGTACCAAAAATATGCATAACTCTACCTAACACGTCTTGCTCAAAAGCTTCTACTTTTTCCTGCTCTTTGATTATAAGTTTTGTTTCTTTATTGCCCAAGTTGGCAACTTGCGCCTTCATTATTAATTTGGCCTCTGCCGGTCTTGCCTCTTCCAGTAGTGATAAGTTGCTCTCCAAAAGTCTTCTTTTATGACTTACGAGGATAAATGCCCTTCACGTTGTCTAGCTAATACAACAAATTCCTTCCCATCAACTCTTCCATCTAATCATCAATTGTGATAAGCAGTTAGATTTTAGTTACATACAAATATTTTTTAGTTTGATTTGACTAGACGAGAGAATTTGCTTTTAATGTTCCAATTCTACTAAAAGTAGTAGGAACGATTTAGTTACTTTAAATATTCGGTGGAATCTCGTAACAGTGGTTAAAAGTTTTAAATTGACAATCGAGTTAATCATGTCCTCTCATTCACTCACTCTACCAAAAAGAAAATGGAAGAAAAAGGGTTTAGATGAGTGGGAATAATGATATGCAACAATATATTATGCAAAGAATTGGAGAAAGTTCGTAGGGTTGCTACCGCCCCGAGAAACAGCAACCAAAACTTGAAGAAGGCGATAACCACTTGTGGACCTCACTGAAATGGTGCAATAACTGCATATTCAATTGCGAAAAATGATTCCATCTTACCTAAGGTAAGCATTAGCTTATCTTTAAAGTTGAAAAACATAATCTTCCACGTATGGTCCAGGCTCTTTGGTCTGAACTAGAGGGAACAATTAGTTGACTGTGTAGCAATGGTAGCTTCGAGTTGTCCTTGGTTAAGGATCATATACCAAAAATCTTGCACCATCCTTCATTTTTTTGCCTCCGTCATCAAGCCTTTATAATCTAATACTTTTTTAAAATTTACGTGTATTATAATTAATTAATTTTTTATTTTATATAACAACGAAAATAACAACCCAATAGAAGTTCCCTTAAAACATGAAATTTGAGAAAGCTTAGTAGTGGAGAGACTATTTGCGATAAACTTGCTTAAAAAATACATACATATAAACATAATAAAATAATAATAATTAAAAAACAGAAAATATAAAATAAACACAAAAGATAATAATAATAATAAAACATAGAACAAAATACATAAATCAAGCAAGTCATTACAAAAATATATTTAAGCTAAGTAAAGAAATATAATTAGATTAAAT
This sequence comes from Erythroxylum alaternifolium, assembly GCA_027478495.1. Lineage (NCBI taxonomy): Eukaryota > Viridiplantae > Streptophyta > Magnoliopsida > Malpighiales > Erythroxylaceae > Erythroxylum > Erythroxylum alaternifolium. The sequence continues at coordinate 35,279,227 of JANIIA010000001.1, forward strand.
AAAGGTCTAACAGCCATTAGTTACATTGTAATTTTTAAAATAATTTAGCCTTTTTATCATATCATGTATGTTAAGTATGATATGATTATTATATAAAATTATTAAGATATTTTTATAATAATGTCTAAAGTTATGACAAATTAATTTAAATGTTTTTTAGCATTTGTAACTCTATCCGTAGGTAATTTATAAGAGTTTAGGTGAACATTTATAATTTAATTTAAATTAGGGGAGAGGTAAAAGAAAAAGAAGTGTTTTTTTTCTCCAAGTATTAAACGTAGATGAAATGAAACTACTAAATTCAAGAAGAACAATTATGTGTTTTAATCTAAAAATTTTTAATGCCGGGTTTTTACCTACTAGTGGTCGGGTTTCGCCGGGAATCTAGTAGTCGGGCTCCGCTAGCGAGGTTTCTCCTGAAATTCTAAAAAATAGTAATATGTATAAAATAATATTAAATAATTTTGTAATTCTTTCTCGTTATTAAGTAGTTTGTATGGGTATAGATCCACCAGGTCGTGCCTTTGCTTTTGGTATTGAAAAGACCCACTAATTGTAAAGTATTCAATTTCCACAAATATTCTTAATCGATTACGTCCCCAATTAGCCTACGTGCGAGTTTAGTGCTTGTCTCTTAGTGCAGGGAATGAGACATTTCACCACCTTCGAATCCTCTAAAAACACCTCCGAAAGTCCATATGATTGTGGCTGTTCCTTACTAAATGCTTGGAACTGATGATAAAGTAGAACTTCATTTTCCATCCTTCACTTTCAGAATTTAATTAATATATATATATAGGACCAAGAGAAAATGTGGTTAAGGATTTTTTTGGTTCGATAAGATTTGATGCATTCTGATTAAGGGGGTTTCTTTTCCCTTTTTTTTTTTCTCCTACTGTATAATTACTTAAGAAAAAAAATTATTTTTTCGCTGATTAACTTCCTAATTAGGCTCAATAGTGAACCACAAGGTTCACTGATGGTTTTGTATATGAAATAGATTAAAAAAAGTTCCTTTTTATTTACTCTTTATTATTTACAAATTGACAAATACTTAATTAATAAAAATAATGATTGCTATGGTGAAGTTAGACTTTTTCTAGCAGAAATTTTGTAAAACAATCAAGCTCGTTTTCTGCGTACTTAAAATCTTTGTTTTGTTGCACCCATTAGAAACCTAGAAGATGTTAACATAGAGCCAAGAAAAGGTCTCGGCATAACCATGCAAATTAACTTAAAAGCTCTAAGAACAACATAAACTGAAAAACTCAAAAGCAAATTGAAAAAGGTGTAAGTTCAGACCTTCAACTCTTCAACATTTGTAGGCAAGACATCAACTCTCCAATTTAGTCTGACTAGGTTTTACAAGAACAAAGAAATATGAAAACAAAACTCCGAAATGCTAACTTTAAAAAATTATAAGAAAACTGAAAACATCAAGACAGTATTATATAAAATATGTAAAATATATTGCAATTTATATTTTAAATCTGAATATCAAGTTTAACTTCATTTGCTTTAAAAAGTTATCAAAACGTCCATATTCCTCAAACACAATAAAATTTACAACATCAAGAAGCTGAGGGTAAAAGAACGTATAAATATTCAAACTATAAATTAAATTAAAGTATAAAATTATGCAAAAATCTTTTAGTTCAAGACTAAGTTTTGAAAATGCAAAAATATACAGACTCTACAGTTTTGTACATCATAAGATATATTAGTAGGTGTATTAAATTTCCACGTTAATTGAAAATAAAATAAAAAATATTTATATATAAGAATAATTTCATAACCTAATGTTTGAAAAATTTTAAATAAGAAATAAACTTTTTTATATGAACGAATAATTTTTTCCTAAAACAAAAAGTAATACAAAATTTTAATATGATATCATAATCAACCTACTTGATGATATCTAATTTTATAAATATTTACAAATGTCTAATCTTACTAATTTCATACGTCATATGTCTATTTCTAAATACAAGGAAGATATATTAATTAAGCTAAATTCCTAATCAACTAAGATAATTTATATATATACAAAAATTGAATTAAAGCATGAGTCTTATTGTGCCTAATCTAATCTTATCATCCAAATTGGATATTAATATAAAAAATTTAACATAACAAATTATTTATGATAGGTTTATTTTTATTATATAGCTCCAACTGGAATTAGGGAGATCAATCTTAGATATATTTATAATCTCCACCAAGCACGACAAGAAATTTAAACATGCGCCAGTTAAGTAAACAAACGATTGCATCTCTCTTTCTCATATTGTGTATTCGATTTTCAGTTAATTCCTTTCTTTCTCTCTTTTATTCAGATTTATTTGTGGAACAGAGTCACACTAAAAACAGAAACTTGTGTCTTTTTTGAAAGCCAACCAACCTGCATCTTCAATAATATTTCGGGGTCATTAAATGCTGAAGAAGAACTAAACTTCCACTCTACCATATTCTTATTAATATATGTATATATAATAAGTCATTGATATCGCAATTTATGAAATAAGATAAGTATCTACTATTGACAAGTCGTAGTTTGATGACCATTAAGAACGGAGGTTAATTGTTGTCTTTAATATGGACCCTTGCAAGTAAAGCTAGGTTTCTTGTGCGTGGCATCATGAACAACTAAGTCAAACTCTACAAGTTGGATCAACGGTTTCTTGAGTTATGAGGCTAAAGAAGTTGACGGCAAGAAAAGGACAAGGCAGTAGTTCCCCAAAGAAACAAAGCTTCTTGTCAAATGAGTAGCTCCAATGAATGACGGACAAGGCAGTAGTTCCCCAAAGAAACAAAGCTTCTTGTCAGATGAGTAGCTCCAATGAATGATGGCACATATCAGAAATGAAAGTTGGCATGGAAGAGCCTGTGGTGCTATAATTCACAGGTTCAAGTCCCAGGATTGAGACCTTCAGGAAGAGGACTTTCACGAGACTCGCTCGTAAGTTTCGTGATAATTAGTTTTAATTCTATTTTGTGCTTCTATTTGTTATTAATTGATTATATTAAAATTTTATTTGACTTTAGATTATTTAATAAACTAACTTGAAAATATGCAGTTGTTGCGTACCCTCTCAAACATTTATTCAATACGACTTTTCACTAGAGTTTATTATAAGTTAACTTAATTCAATGTATTACTTAATTGAAATATTAGTTTTTTAAATAATTCATTCAAAGTACAAAATTAATACTAATTATGCATTCTTAAAAATGCATACTTAATACAATTTATGCTAAAATTTATTATTAACTAATTAGATTGAATTTATTATTTGACTTTAAAATTATGGTTCACTTAAAATTTGTGATTAGTGAATGTTGTATATTTTCAAAATGAAAGTTAGATGTGAACTAAATATGTACATATTTCCTAACCTTCCAATATTCTACAATTGAGCAAGTGGCACAATCTCGTATTCGTTTGATATGATTGTAACTATACGTCCGTACCTAACATACATGTTTTTCCAATCCGCATTGATAAATCTTATCCACACTACACAACCTAACATGTAGAAACTGACCCAATTTGCACTTTATTCTCTGTACTGTATTCAAGGCACGCTCTTGTTGGTTATAGGAGAAAATGACTAGAGAAGAGACAACTTGTATACAGAACTCAACAAAAAAAGCAAAAAAAAATTAAAATTTCGGAACAGGTCTCTTTGGGGAGGCCAATTTAGACGTGTAACCTGAGAGAATTCGAACTCAATGACTACACCAACTTGTTTGCTTTCGACTGGATTTTGGTTTTTGATGTTTTCGATGGGTGCCATTGATCCATACACTTATATCAAGAGCAGCAATTTCACATTTTAAGTATCAATTCTATGTAATAACTGGATCAGATTTTAATATTGATTTCTTGTTCCTATGAAGCGGATTGGAATATAGTTTAAACGATGGATTAGTTTTAACAAATAAGACATCTTTTATATAAACCATCTTCAAATGAGTTTATTCAAACAAAAGTTTGTTGTGTTGTTAAACATTAGTCGATCAATTTGAAGAAAAACAGTTGATCAATCGATAAATTCAATTCAGTTGATCAAAATACACTTGCATAGGGCCAAGTAGCACAAAGTCTATGATCGAACCCTAGAAGACGCAGTCCGTGTCCCGACTCCCGAGACGCCTCAATTCGGAAACCACTACAGACGTAAGTTGGAATCTCATACCAACCGAACAACTCTACTTCCCCAAGTTCCAAAACTTGGAGCAGATGAAGACCTTCAGATCCATTTTAAACGCCAAACAAACATCCAGACATACCAGATCCCACATGCTGAATGTAAACGGTTCTTCCTTTCACCAAATCTAGACAGACATTTTCGACCTCAAAAGGAAAGTAATCTATGTATTGTACATATGCATTGACTGCCCCATCCCTTTTTTACGTCCACAATTCCAAAGATTACAACAACCACCAACCATTAGATAATATAATCAAAGCAAGAAAGAAAGAAATGACCCGCCAACATGGAATACATCACACAATGGCATTTTATCCAAATGAAAGGACATTTGAGTCATTCCCCAATTACCAGAAACGATAAAATAAAAACAAAAGAGACAGAACAGAAGAACTTAGATATAAATGTAAGCAAGAAGGTAAAATAAAAATAAAAAAGAAAGGTGACACAAGAAGAAGTATTTTTGAGTTGTGAATCTGGCTCCCTTGTTTACTTGCTTATATTTGAATTGAGGTTGACTGATTTAGTTACCGTCACGGTCACGTGCCAAACCCTCGGCGACAGACGCCAATTTCTGAAGATTCAACTTGACAACCGTATCGGTAAACAGCCGCGTGTCCTCATCGGTGTTGCCTTGGGGCACATCAACAACATACGATTCCAAAACAACGGTCCAGATCCTGCCGTCGCGTTCGAACTCATGCACAGTGGTGACAGACCGGTAATTCCTGAGCCTATGCTCCCCGCCAATTATGGTAAACCCCAAAACATGCCTCTCGTCATCAAGGATGTCGAGCCGTTCGGTGCTGGTGGCTGCGGGCAGCCCGGAGATGACGCTGACGTCGCGGGTCGATCCGACGGCTATGGTGAACCCGGGTCCGACGGAGCAGCTCCTGATGAAGTGCTTGTAGATCTGGGGCTTGTCGAATTGGCGGACTGTGGACCAGACGTACTGGAGAGGGGCGTTGATGCGTTGGCAGAGAAGAGAAGAGCATTTGGAGTGTCCGATACTGTAGGTGTGGAACTCGGAGATAACGGGGGCTAAGTCGTCAAACTCTTGGTGGGTCAAACCCGGTGGAACCGCGGAGTGATGGTTTGTGTAGATGACGACATGTTCTTGGCCTAGGTCTGGGTCTGGTTCTGTCATTGAGCTTGAGGGCTCTACTTTCTCCATTTCTATGAAATTTGTGAAGAGACAGAGAGAGTGAGTGAGACAGAAGAGTCGACGAGAAGGGTTTTTGTTTGACATATAATTAATACGAGAGAGAGAATGAAAATATTTTTTTAATTGAGAAAAATATTGTAGTTCATGAAATTTACAAAATTGAGCCTAAGAAAAAACAAAAGGTATAATGGCATCGGAGAGATTGGGGATTGGGGATTGGGCATTGAGGGGGGTGAGTGGGGGCTGACACGACAGCCTGGCCTGGGAAAAGCAATTAAGTATAAACTCAAAAGTAAAGTCAGAAAGAAAAGTGGGTCCCACGCCTTACCCGCCAGGCCTCGCTCAACTGTCACCACACCGCCTCTGGGTACAGATCATCTGTACCCCTTATTCTGTACCCTCTGTCCCTTTTTGATCTCAACCATTCAATTTATTGCATTGGATGGTTGAGATCAAATAGGTATTGAGTAGGTACATAGGGGACAGAAGATCTGTCCCCACCGCCTCTTCAACCAAATACCATCATTTATTAATTGCTTTGGTGTGAGCAGAGGACTGAACCTTCGAGATAAGTATTCTTTAATTTCTTTTTTTTTTAATAATTAATTTCTTTTGTTAAATAATATTTCAAAGACATTAAATTTCTACTTAAGTTAATATTACGTATTAAAGAATTTTTTTAGATGTTATATGCTAGCGAAATTTGCTGTAGATAATAATTTTAAAGAATTTTATATAACTCATAAATAAATAAGTAAAAGCTTTGTCAATCATATATTGCTGTGGGCAGCAACAAAATTTGGTCACCACCACAATGTGAAGTTTATCATATCTTTGATCTTTCTAAGTTGTCAACTAGAATTCACGATCATAATACGAAGCCATCGTACTCATCTTCTTCTTTTTTCAAACTTTGTTCTTAAAGTAGACAACTGCAATATTTCGTCGCAATCATAACGTGAACTTGCCATTTTCGTTGTGGTCTATAAGGAAGACGACTGAAAATGGTCACGATCATAATGTGAAGTTAGTACATACTTTTTGTTTTTGAATGATAATATATGACTTAGGGTTGATGATGGACTAGGCTGTACCTGAGACTCAAATATGAAAGTTAATCTCAATTAAATATAATTTAGTTTATTAATTTTAATTAATTAATTTCTTATAATTAATTAAGATTGAAAAAGGTTTAAGATCCTTAATTATTCATTATTTTAATGCCATTACAACTAAGTTAAAAGTATTATGCATTTCTACAAATAATTAATTTGTGAAAATTCCTATGATAGATACGTAGTGTTGACAATTGAAGGATTTTATTTCTAGGCCAAACTATGTGCATTTGAGCACATGATTCTTGAAAAAAAAAAAAACCTGAGAAATCATTTCAGCACAAGATAACAGTTTGTAGCAACTGTTCACACTCGACTGTTCGAAATATCAGAAAACCTACCTACTCTTCAAAACACGGTCATTTAGCAGCCTAAGATCCTCAAGTGTGGCCATCCGTTAGCGGCCCTCTTCTTCCTACTTTTGCAAGTTTTTACATTCTTATTCTTCCCAGGTTTTTGCTTAACAACTTCTGAATCTTTCTTCTCTTGTTCTTTCTCTTTGTTGGATGTTTCTTCCTCCTGAAAATGAAAGAAGCATCAAAAAACAACCTATGTTACATTAACGTTGTTTAATGTAATGTCACGATAATGGTTATTTCAGTTGGCCCTGATCACATTTTGTATTGTTGAATAGCATAAGTTACACCCTTTCATTGACGAGGAGGCGATCGGAAAATTAATACCTGAACTTGAGGCTTTTTGGAAAGAACCACATGAGCCTGCACTTTGTTTGCTTGGTTTTGGTTATTCTGATAATTGAAAGTTGGGAAGGAGCTCGAAGGCTCGCTTTTGGATCCTTGGCTGGAAGATGCATACCCAGATGTTTGTGATGAAGTACCTGAGGCTGAGGTACTGCTCACTTCCATCTCCAAGCAAAGCTGCAAAAGAAAACAGATATCAGACATCTTAGTCACATTTATAGGAAATCAATTTGATTTGACAATCTAGATGGAATTGGAATTTTCACCTTCATTAATCGCCTATTCAACGTGGATTTTGTTAAGAACACGTTTGTTTGTCAATAATGCCAAATTTCTTACATGATCTTCCACATTATATAATTTGTATAAGAGATTCACTTTTTACATAAAATCTTTTTGATATCTTTATTATAAACAATTTGATTACCGAAAGAAAGTGAAAAGAATTGTAATATGCACAGTGATAAAAAGTTCTTCACCTGAAAAAGCCTACGTTCAAGAGATGTCACCCGATCCATCAACGATCCTTTCAAGTAGGTCTCTCTAACTGCTAAATCCAATGGCATACATGGCCTCTCAGTAATTCGGACTCCATTGTTGTTGCTCCATTTTTGCATATTTTGCTTGCCTTCTAAACACTTCATCTTTAATCACCCAATTAACAATAGAATCGTCAAATTAGACTTTCTAACATCAAAGCCTTCTTTCACATGAAGAAATAGAGCAAGGGCTTACCATAAAATCCATGTGATCCAATCTAGAAACAAGAGGCATGGTGGAATTTGATTGCTTTGAAACGTCCATCTCTTGTTACGGCTCAAGCTCGGAGCTTTATCTTATCACTAAGGTTGTTTAGTGCTTTAATCTTAGAGCTTCAGTTACACTTTTACACTTCTCTTTTTCTTGTTTTTTCTCCTAAGCAATTGAGTATAGTCCTCCGTCCTCATCTCATTGGGTCGTTTGGTTGTTTGTTACAATACATGGCATGCATGCAATGCAATGGACAGAACTGGTCATTCGGATGATTTGTTACATCACATGGCGATACATATGCCTATATCACCACATTTCAAGCCAGGATAGACAATAGACTCGTATTCCCTGTTAAGGCATTGACCAACCGGAACCAGTGATGCCAATTTAGTTTGCGTCAGATCCGACTCGATCCAATCCATAGTAACAGATAAATCTCAATTTTTACGGGTTTAGACTAAGTTCGAAGCCCAGTGTTCGGATTCGATAATTTTTTGGATTATCAACATCAACTTCCATACTCAGTCCCCCGAAATCTTGCCATTGAAAATTCGATAGCCTCTGCGTATAGGCCGTTCTTATTTTAAGACATCAATGAAAAGGAAGGTTTCGAAAAGTGTTAAATCAATGAAAAGGAAGGTTTCAAAAAGTGTTAACTTTTGAAGGTGAAATCAGTTCTGCAGTTGTTGATATAGATACATGAAAGACCGTAAGAGAGAAACAGTTTTGCAAACTTTCCGATTTTATCGTGATCGTCTCTGGCATAAACAAAAATAAAATCAATCAAAAGCAAAATAATAAATGACACCAGAAATTTAGTAACACAGTTCAACATTCCTCGCCTACTTCTGTGGGATTCTCACCCAACTTAATCATTTTCACCGAAGTACAATATATTTACCCAAGGCTTTACTGAGCCAACACCACTCAACCTTTGACACTATCTCTCAAGCTCACTTTCTATGAAAGAATTTCACACCCAATAGTACGACTATCTCGTACTAACCTCAATAGAGGATTTTCTCAATCAATCTTTTAATAAAAATAATAAACAAATATCTCAAGTGATTAGAATAATAAAGAACAAAAACTAAATGCACTTGATATAAAAAAAAACTCCCCTAAATATGCTGCTTCATTAATGAAAGAACGGAAAGTTGTTCATCGAAAGATCTGTTGTGAAGCTTCAATATCTTTACTAAAAATCCTACGTACAAAAACCACGAAAATGTCTCAAATCAACAACGTTTCTTCACCAAAACATTAATCTAGTAGAGTTGCAACATCCGCGACAACTGCTGAAGTTTTTCGCACAAACCCAACAAAAAAGACAGCAGCAAAAAGGAATAAGAACTTCTAGAATTTTTGTACACCAACAGAAAAAATGACAACCACAAAATTAACGCCCCATCGACAATGAACAGCACAATAAAAACATGCAAATACCATAGAAAAACCAGCTGTCAAAATCCTTACACTAAACACCAAATAAGCTCTCAATGGTCACTCAAAACAGATTGGAAAACGTAGAAGTGAAGGAGTTCCCGCAATAGAAACATACTCTCGATGTCTAAGCTACTGAAACACCACAGCACTTGCCAGAGCACAGTAAAGTAGAGATGAAAGCTCTCCTAGTTAGTCACCGTTACTTACATTACGTGAAAACCCACACCACTTTTTTTTTCAACCTTCAACATCAGCAACATACATACATTAACTAGCCGAAGCCCTTTTTAAACACACAAGATAACTTCCTTTATCTTATATCCCCAAAATCAAGGTGAGCTATGTTTTTCAAGTATATCATTATTGCCGACCAAACACTTAATAATAATCACACACCCATATCAACTGCGTTTTTATTCTATATGTATTCAACGCCCACTGCACACTTAATTTTCTACACTTGGCCACACCTTTTAAAAATTCCAGCAACGTTATTTCACATACAAAAAACCCTTGGCAACACCTAATCTTCACACACATGATATATCACACCCCCTCTTAAGATAGACTTCAAATCAAGATAGGATTCTTTTTCAACTAGAAGATTATCAATATAACTTTTGAATCCAAGTCATTATCTAATTAATATCTTATATGTCCAATTAATAAATAATGCTAAAACTAATTACTTAGATATATAACATATATACTAACAGTACAAACTTAAGATCCAAAACCACAGGACTTCGTAACCTAATGATAGGGGAGGATCAAAACTTGCTTTGCTGGTATTATAATTTTGACTTTCAGGTTTTCTCAAAGACTACCAACCTACACAAAGTTCTTTCTTGTACATTGATCAGACATATTAGAGGCATTGGAATAAGTTAAATCTCATCATAAAGTCACAAGGACAATAAATCTGGAAACTGTGAGTAAGAAAATGTAATGGTTGCTTGCAATTCAGTTCTAGATAACACGCAAACACAATAATGAATTCCCTTGTAGTATTATTTACTGTAAGTCTCAAGAGAGAATGGATATCTCATCCAAGGGCGCTTGCAGGGAATTCGTTACAAAACAGAAAAAAAATATTCAAAGTGAAAAACTATAGGGGATAATAGTTTCACAAACTTTCTGATTTTATCGTGGTTGTCTCTGGTACAAACAAAAACAAAACCAATCAAAAGCGAAATAATAAATGACACCAAAAATTTGGTAACGCAGTTTGGCACTCCTTGTCTACGTCGGCGGGGCTTTCACCTAGCTTAATACTTTCACTGAAATACAATAGATTTATCCAACGCTTTACTTAGCCGACACCACTCAACCCTTGACACTATCTCTCATCCTCACTTCCTGTGAAAGATTTTCACACCCAATAATACAACCGACTCGTGTTAACCTCGTTAGAGGATTTTTCTAAACAACTTAATGAATGACAATTAATAAAAAAATAACTCAGGTGATCAATATACTAAGAACAGAATAATAATACACTGGAGATAAAAGAAAAGAACAACTTTCCTAAAAATTCAGCTCCACTGAAATAAATCTGGAAGTCGTCACACATAAAACTTCAATCAGTCCAACCGTGAGCCACTCCATGAGAATAATTTTCCAATGTTATCAACTACCACGCGATTGATAAAGAACAGTGTAGAACATATATATATGTAACCCCTATATGCAGATGTCAACACAATTAGCAGTTATTTTCACAACCCATCAATTAGCACCACACCATCGTTTTCACCAACACTCACGCATCAGATGAGTTATAAACAAACACTTCCAACACTTACACCAAGTGACTTACGCCCACACACCAATCACTTTAGATTTTTATTCACCCACCAAATTACAGTAGGTTTTATTTTTCACTCACACACACAACCACTAAATTGCCATGGGTTTGTTTTTCACTCACACACACAACTACCAAATTATCGTAGATTTGTTTTTTTCACTCACACAACTCCAATCACAGCACACCAATCAATCATACAACATCTTACACAGTCCACCTTGTAAGACAAATTTGATTGCTTAACTTTTCTTTACCCACGACTACAATACACACACTACGCACACACCCATAAACCGTGAGTCTCCAAAAAAAAACTTTACCCAAGTTGCTGCCTACATATAATTGCAAAAACCCTAATTCAAAATTGAAAATACAATAATGCCCTTCAGTTACTTCATCCACGTAAGACCCATAACTCTTCACAAAAACAACTTCTATGTAAGATAGAATTTTATTCTACCTAGAACATTATCTAAATAACTTTTTGAATCCAAGATAATAAAAATCTGATAAGTCCAATTTATAAAAACATGACAAAATAAAATAAATAGATATATACACCTTATGTCTAACAATCTCTCTCTTTTTGACATATTTGTCACAAATACTAAGCCCCCCTAAATCACATAATTGGACATATAGATATTAAATTCACACTTCATATGAACCCCCCTCAATCCAACATCAAGTTCCAAAAAACATGCATAGTAACAATAATCTAATCATCTAAATTTTTCCCCCTTGGGACAAAAAATGCCAAAAAGCAAGACGAATAGTCACATATATACCTTAAAATCTTCCCCTGGATGGAACAGTCACTATAAACAATCTAATAACTCCCTTTTGGAACAACAGTGTCAAAACGAAGACTTCCTTCAACACAATCAATCTTAACAAATAAAGAAACATAAAGATCAACAGTAGTTGTAGCAGAAGATCAATCATACGCATGTCATGATGACAATTTACCACCATTCAAAACACCAAGAGATATGCCCGAAAGAGAAAGAGAGACCCATACTGATGAGAGAGCTGAAAAGTCTTCGGTGGAGCCAAATAGAAGTCACAATGCAAACTACAGAAAAAAATGGGACAACAATCGCAACATAAAAACTAAAGAAGAACTAAAGAAGACAAATTCTTTTTATATTTCGTTTTTTACTTTTCCTTTTTTTAAACAATAAAAAGAACTTAAAAAAAGTAAAGAACACAGTCCCTGTGCCCCACGAAGAAATTAAAACTTGAGTTTATTCCTCGTCGCATTATCTCGGTCATCAACTGTCTAGTTGATTTCTTCATCTGAAGTAAGTGACTTATCCTCAGTTTGAATAGTTTCTTCAAAAGTAGTAACTAACTGTGAATCTGAACAATTTCTTGTTTTTTCTTCACTACATCTTTGTGCTTGTTCTTGACCCTTTATAACCCAAGTAGATTTCGGTACTAAAGGTTGATTCTAAAATTTATGTGAGGGACGTAGAATTCTTCGACTTTGGCTTCTTTGAAACAGCATCTGCAGTAACTGGTAACATCTTAGCCTTATATGCCCAATAACTCTCCAAAAATGACACATAGGTACAAATCTTTGATTCTTTTTTGATGTTTCTTCTTCTCGGACAAATCTGGACATATCATTTTTCTCCTCATTCACCTTAGAACACTCACCTTTGTAACCAATGCCTTGAAGATCTCTTTTAACCTTACTAATTTCAATCAACTTTTTTTAACTTTTCTGTGCCTCCATTCAGCATTCTTAAACCCTTTTTAGTACTTGCTAACTTCAGTCTGGCTTCATCGAGCTCCTCTAAAGCTACCATCAATTCCTTTTCTAACTCTTGGATGGTGGTCTTCATGTAGAGATTCTCTTCAATCTTTCATTTTTTGTACATGTTTTGACCCATTTTTCATACATTAATTCGTAAGTCTCATAAATATTCTCCTTTTTATCACCTTAACCACTTTCATCACAGTCAAATTTGATATCGAACTTTGAGCTGAATTGTCTATGTTTTTCTTGAAATTTCCTGATTTACTCAATTTTCATCTTCAGTTACTTCCTTCTCGGTTACTGTTAAGCAAGTGACAGGACTTTTGCTATATAAAGCAACTAATGCATCACCATTATCGATTTCTTCTTCACTACCATATTCACTCTCGGATTCATTCTTACTCTAAGTGCTAGTAAAGGATTTTCCTTTTCTCT
>JANIIA010000001.1:35292730-35338740 GCA_027478495.1 Erythroxylum alaternifolium
GATGATGGTTCACTCATTGAGTTGCAAAACTCATCAAAATTTGCATTGTGGCTTTTCATGTACGAGACAGGAGACTTAAGGTGTAGTTAGAATATAGAGTGTCTGAGAACTAAGAGATGACTCAGAGGTCCGTCAGCTGACTCCCGAAAGAAACTAGTTGTCATCATTTTGTAATCTTGTTAGATAACCTGTATAGCGTTTTGTAAACAAGCATTGAGAACGATACTGTATCTGTTTTATCAGGAAATGAAGTGAATGTTTTAAGACAATATGATAATGATTTCGAATATATTAGATGATGCCATGTGTAAGTTAGGTTCGTATTACTCTAACATACCATTATCATAGGTTATGTCCCTAAAGGCGTAGGTACGTACCCTATGGTAGTACAATGTTACAAGAACACTAACACGAAGGACAAAATCAGGATAAGCAGCTGGAGTTTTTAAAATTTGAGAAATGATCTTTTACAAAGCAGGAGAATAAGCAATCGCAACATGTATGTCATCTAAAAGGGATGATTGAGAAATAGTGAGAGCCATATGGAAAGTTCTAGATAAGGAATCTACAGAAAGATTAGTAGAACCCAGCTTATATTCAATAGAATAGGAAAGACCCCATAATTTAGGTAAACAAGCTACCTGTTCGGGAGTTTGGATCATTTGGTCTTCAATTTCTTTAAGGCTTCACTGATTAGTTCGAATAATAAAGTGATGGCCTAAGAAGTAATGACGAAATTTAGCCACTGCTTCCTTGATAACATAAAGCTCCCTAACATAGGCAGATGCTGTTTGCATTCTAGCAAAAAATTTCTTAGAAAAATAGGCAATACGATGCCCTTCTTGCAATAAAACAACACCTATGCCGAGACCAGAAGCATCAGTTTCCAAAATGAAAGGCTTGGAAAAATTTGGAAAAGTTAAGACAAGGGCAATCAATAACGCAGCTTTCAAGGTTTTAAATGCTTCTTGTGCTGAAGAAGACCACTAAAATTTATCCGTTTGCAACAGATCTATTAGGGGGGCCACAATCGAAGAATATTATTTAATGAAGCGATGGTAGTACCCAAATAACCCAAAAAAATATCGTAACTGAGTGATAGTGGTAGGGACTGACCAATCCTTTACAACCTACACTTTAGAAGGATCCATTTCAACACCATGCCCTGAAACATTATGGACTAAGTATTCAACCTTAGTTTGGCCAAAAGTACACTTCGAAAACTTAGCAAATAACTGATGGTGTTATAATCATTAAAGAACCAATGTTAAATGCTCTAAATGAGTATAACAATCAGGGTTGTAAACTAAGATGTCATCAAAAAACACTAAAACAAACTTTTGAAGATAAGACCAAAAAATATCATTCATCAAAGATGGAAAGATAGCCGGTGCATTTTTTAGCCTAAATGAAATGACAAGCTATTCATAATGGCCATTATGAGTGTACAATGCATTCTTAGAGCGATTTTTAGGGCGAACCAAAATTTAGTAATAACCATAGCACAAATCCAACATAGAAAAAAATACAAAGCATGTCAATTCATCCAATAATTCATCCACAGTGGGAATAGGAAAAGAATCCTTTATTGTCACAGTATTAAAAGCACGATAATCAGTAAAAAATGCCAAAAGTCATCTTTCTTTTTTACAAGTAAAATAAGGGCAGAAAACGGTGAAATGCTGGGTTAAATAAGTCCTTCCTGAAGCATAACATGAACCAAACGTTCAATTTTTGCCTTTTGAGCAAAAGGATATCTATATGGTTTAACTTTAACAACAGTAACACCCCCTTTAAGGAAATAGCGTGATCGTGGGAGTATGGAGGAAGCTCTTTGGAATGTTGAAACAAAGAGGAGAATTGTTGCAAAAGGGTAACCAAGTCTAATGGCCAATCATTAGGAAAATGAATAGAATCATTGAAGGATACAGCTAATGAAAAACATGTCAAAAGATAAATGACATCAATCTGGTCAATCACACGAAAACATCAAAAGTGATGAAAATGAGCAATCTGAGGCGCAGAAGTTTGATAGCCTTGTAATGAAATAAATTCTTGCCCATTATAAAATTTAATCCGTGCCTCATTGTAATCAGCAATATGTTCACTGAGTATGGCCAATCAAGAAGCACGCATAATCATTTTAAAGCCTGAAATGGCTAAGACATATAAGATAACCCAAAATAACAAGTGGTAAGGTAGGAATGAAGCCTTTAGCCTGTAGGAAAGAACCATCACCCGAATATGTGGGGTTGTTTGCATAGGTAAATGAAGAAGATGAGCAAACTGTGGTTGAATAAAGCTACCAAAACTACCACCATCTAAAAGAACATGAGCTGGCTTGCCTGAAAGAAATCCTTGAGAATATATGGTGGCACGGCTAGGAGACCTAGTGTAAGCATATAATGAAAGATGCTGATAAACTAAAGGTTGATCACCTTCAACAGTGGAAAGCAGTGGAGAGGAATCTAGGAATGGTGGTGGTTCTGGTAGATCAACGTCAGTCTCGAAAAACATGAGATGCTTATTGGGGCACTTATGACTGGCTGAATATTTTTCATTACAGGTAAAACACGATCCCTTCTCATGCCGGAGCTGCTATTCAGCTAGAGATATTCTTCGTACTTGAGGGGACGATTTCAAAGAAAGAATGGGCAACAAAGGCGGTATCGATGATGGTAAAGCCAAAGGGTAGCGTGTTGAAGATGATAAAGCTATTTAAGTAGAGGTTTTAGAAATAGATAGGGAGAAGACAGTTTTAGTAGCTAGAATAGAGAGTCTCATGGTAGCCGTTTCATCAAATAAACAGGTCGATGCAGTAGCTTTAGATAATGTGGAAGGAGCTTGAGCTAGAACGTCCCAACGAATATGATCCTTCAGCCCACTGAAAAAATAATCCAGTAGAGTTGTTTCCGATAACCCATCACTTCTATTAGCCAAAACCATGAATTAGGTGTAATAGTTAACTACAGAGTCCACTTCAGACAACTTGAATAACTATGCCCTAGGATTGTCAAAAGTGGAAGATCCAAATTGATCTTCAATTGCACGAGCCAACACAGTCCATGTTGGAAATTGATTGGTCTTCTGCAACATCTGAAACTAAGGAACAATAATGCCTTCAAAATGGATAGAGGTGATAGTGATTTGTTCAACATCCGGAGTGTGATAATTGGCAAAGTATTGGTTAGCACGGAACAACAGATTGAGAGGGTCAGAACCATCAAATTTTAAGAAATCTAATTTGACCTACCACATTTGAATTGAAGGTACAAAGGTCGAAGCAGAGGCAACCATGTTGGAGGAGTTCGAGGCTCCAACTGGTGGAGAAGCAGTAGAAGGTAACTTATCCAAAGATTGGTAATGGTTTCCAAAGAACGTTGTACAAACGATAAGTGTTCTTCAACCCGTTCTATACGACTTTGAAGAACCACACCACACTAGTCGTGGTTTTCTATGGCTTCAAAAGCATGCCTCATATCAGCTTGCAAGTCCTTGAGATGAGTGTTTTCCACCATTGAAGATCAATGAAAGCACCAGTGTAATGGTTGTTTGTAATTCAGTTCCAGATAACACATAAACACAATAATGTAAAAATTCCCTTGTAGTATTATTTACTTTAAGTCTCAATGGAGCATGGATATCTCATCCAAGGGCATTTATAGGGAATTAGTTACAAAACAAAGCAGATATTTAAAGGGACAAAAATGATAGAAAGAACAGAGAGAATCATAACAAGAAGCAGAGTCTGTAGCATATTCCCCACCCCCTTTCTCTTTCCTTTTCCTAAATATTATCCTTTAGTCATGTAAATGCATTGGTACTCTAGTGGCCCGAGTACTACGCCTAATAGATTTCTGTACCGCATTCAGAAGTTCAAGATCATTTGCCACGTGTCCTTCCTACATCCCACCCATATTTGCCTTCAACATAACAGAAAACGACAATTTAGTGCTACCATCCTTAAGGGAAATGAATGTAACATTAAAATCTTATAAACAAATTTTTGTTAGAGATTAGTGTAGAAATTATAATCTGTTTTATTTATTGGTTATTGACTTTTACTACTAAAATTTGTAGTTAAATAGGATTTGTTTTAATTCGAAAGATTTGATATTTATTTGTGTTATGTTAACATATTTTTAACAGATTAATTTATGCTTGTGAGTGGTTAGTTTGTGTGTATTAGTCGGTACTTAGTGGATCATAGTGGGTCACTGTTTTATGATATTTTGTTACAGCCTGTCATGTATAAAAGGCATATTCATACTTTGAATACATACAGGTTTTCCAGCTCACATTCTTACCTACTATTTGTTTGATAAAATTTCTCTTGTAGCTTTTATTATTTTAATTTGCTTGTTCTCTTACATCTAGTGTCAAGCCACATTCTACTTCTAAATGTTTAATAATTATGCTAGAGTAAACCTCCCATAACCTTCAATTCTAATTTGTCACAATACTAACTATGATGTATGAAGTACCAAAATGAAAAC
Source organism: Erythroxylum alaternifolium (assembly GCA_027478495.1). Classification (NCBI taxonomy): domain Eukaryota; kingdom Viridiplantae; phylum Streptophyta; class Magnoliopsida; order Malpighiales; family Erythroxylaceae; genus Erythroxylum; species Erythroxylum alaternifolium. The sequence continues at coordinate 35,297,227 of JANIIA010000001.1, forward strand.
ACTAAGTTTATCCTAAGAACTATGAGATTTGGTGGAGAATCACTTTAACAAAGATGGAGCAACAATTAATAATAATAAAGAACTTTAAAAGAAAGATGAAAAAGCCTTATTTTCATTCAACAAAAAGTGGATGTTGCAATTTTCTCCTACATTGCTGCTGCCACAAAGTCAAAAGAAATTGAGATGTATTGTGGAATGTCTGCCAGAGCAGTGCAAAAGTGGTAACTACTAAATTTCAAATTCTTCACAGAAAATTAAAAAATTTGTTTATAAAAGATGAAGATGGCTTGTCTAAATATACTTCTACCATGATTGGTGTTGTTAATCAAATCAAAAAATGTGGAGAGATTTTGAGTGAGCAGAAGGTAGTCAAGAAAATTTTTAGGAGTTTACCTAAGAAATATGATCATATTATAGCTACAATTAAAGAGTCAAAAGATCTGCAACTATTAAGTGTTGACGAATTGCAAGGTTATCTTTATTTTCATGGAGATAGAATGAATAGATATGATAATGATTATGTTGAGAATCTTTTTTATAGTAAGATGTAGATTTTACAAGGTGGAAAAGATACCAGTTAATTAAGCAACAAAAGTAACTTTAACAAATCACATGGTGGACATTCCTCACAAAGACGAAGAGGAGGCAAAAGCAGTGGTTGACCTAACAGGAACAACTAGTAGTTTAGAAGCATTGGCAAAGTTAAAAATGAGAGACAAAAATAATGATATTATCATTATTTGCAAGAAATATGAACATATAGAAAAAAAATTTACAAGCTTAAAGAAAAAAAAGCAAACCTAGCCCAAGAAAAAGAGGAAAATGAAAGTGAAAGTCTCTTTATTACATGTTTCTCATCAAAAAAATGTCCTATAAAAGTTTAATACATCGACAGTGGTTGTAGTAATCACATGACAATCGATTTACAACTTTGCACAAATTTGGATGAATCTATTACTAGTCATATTGCAATGGGTAATGGAACAATATGCATGGCATAAGGAAAAGGTACTATAATGTTGAACTCTCTTGGTTTGAATTGTATTCAGAATGTACTGTATGTTCCTGATTTGGATTCAAATTTGTGAAGTATGGTGCAATTTATAATGTATGGTTATTCATTTTTTTAAGATTCTACTTGTTATGTGTTTAAAGATAAATTAAAGAGAGTCTTACTTATCACTTTACCCATGACCAAAAATAAGATTTTTCTTTACATCGTCGCTTCTAATGAAAAACATGCATTAAAGGCACATTGACTGATGAGAATTGGCTTTGGCATCATAGATATAGTCATTTGAGTTTTAGAAATTTAATTCTCATATTAGAAAAGAACTACGTTAGTGGGCTGTCAGTGACTAAACATGTAAATGAGATATGTGAAAGTTTTGTAATTAGGAAGCAACATTGCCACTTTTTTTCGAAAGGGCAAGCAAAAAAATCTTTAAAACCAAAAGAGATAATTCATACAGACATTTGTGGGCCCATAAGGATACTTTCTCTCAACAACATCAAGTATCCCTTAGTCTTTACTGATAATTTTAGTCGAATGAAATGAGTTTTTTTCCTCAAGAAAAATCATAAGCCTTTTCTATATTTAAGAAATTCAAAACATATGTTAAAAAACAAAATGAGTAGCCAACTTGAGAACAGGACACGAGGGAGAATTTTTCTCTCAACAATTTCATAAGTTTTGTGATGAATGTGGGATTCATAGGCAACTAAAAGCTAGCTGCAAATCACAAGAAAACATATTCATGAAAAGGAAGAACCATAACTTTATAGAGATGAGAAAAGGTGTGCTGAAATCCAAAACTCTTCCAAACAATTTTTAGGCAGAAGCAATTCACACAACAACCTACATTCTTAATTTATCTCCTACAACAACTTTGAATCAAGAAACACAATTTCAAGCATGGTATGGTTAGAAGCCTAAACTAACTCATTTAAGAGTTTTTGGTTGCATTGCATTTATGCACGTTTCACTCCAAAAAAGAGAAAAATTAGATGATAATATCACCATATATATTCTATGGGTTATAATAATAAAATTAAAGAAATAGTTAAAATACTCACACACAAAAATTAGTAATAAGTCATGTTGTTGTTTTTTATGAGAAAAATAGTTAGGATTGGAATAATATGCTTCTTTGAAGATATTGAATCCCTTGATGCCCCATAAGAGAAGAAGATTGAAATGAGAGTTCCAATTTTTTACACTAAGATATTTTCAATCACCTACATCAATAAGAAGCTAATCTAATGTCTCAAACTTGTTCTCACCAAGCTCTTCCTCATCAAATTCGCTACCAAGAAAATAGAAATCCTTGTAAGAAATTTATGAAAGCACATAACAATGTCAGCTTGCTCAAATTGAATAACCAATCTATTTGAAGAAGCAATAAAGTCCAAGGAATGGCATGTAGCAATGGATAAGGAAATGAGAGCATTATAAAGAAACAAGATGTGGGAGTTACTTGATCTTCCAAATGGGAAGGAAGTTGTTGGGAAAAAGAGGATCAAGTTCCATGCTGATAGTACTATCCAAAAATACAAAGTAAGGCTAATTGCCTTTAGGTACATGCAACGAGAAGGCATAGACTTTGAAGAAACTCTCTCTGGTGGCAAGGTTAAATACAATAAACACTCTTCTAACTATTGCTGCTAAGTTTAATTGAAAGATTTAGTAATTTGATGTGAAGTTAGCATTCCTACATGAAACCTTAGAAGAAGAAATGTACGTTCAATAACCAAAAGGGTATGAGATTATAGGTCATGAAAACAAAGTCTATCATCTTAAAAAAGTGTTGTATGGGTTGAAACAAGCGCCTGGGCTGATATGGAAGAATAGATAGACATTTATGTAGCAATTATTTTTAGAAAAGTCCAAGTGAGCCAACCTTGTATGCTTAAACTAAAGGTATGCTTGAAAGTCTTATTGTTTGTCTCTATATTGATGATTTGATCTATACCAACAATACATGTTATTAGATGAGTTTGAAATGAATAATTTAGGCTTGATGAATTTCTTTTTGGGCCTAGAAGTCCAACAATGTGATGCAAGAATTTTTATTTCCTAAGAAAATAATGTTCATTATCTTCTCAAAAGATTCAATTTGAAGGATAACAATTTTGTGAATACTCTTATGTGTACCAATAAAAAGCTTTGCTTAGATGATGGGAGTGAAAAAAAATTGAATCTCAATTATGCAAGAGTTTGATAGGATGTTTGTTGTATAACACAAACAGCAAACCAAATATTATGCTAGCAACAAGTCTCTAATCCAGGTTTATGCAAAATCCTATCAAGAATCACTTGGGTGCTGCAAAACAAATCTTGAGATATTTGAAAAGAACAAACTTTTGGAAAATATGGTATAAATGGCTAAACAATTGCAAGTTGTATGGTTTCTTTAACAGTGTTTTAGGGGATTGCTTTGAAGATTGAAAGAGTACTACAAGTTACGCGTTCACTGTGGGTGCAGGTGCTATTTTATGGAGTTTAAAGAAACAACCATCTACTGTTATATCATCTTTAGAGGTTGAATATACGGTTATTACAATGACAACTTATAAAGTTGTTTGGTTGTGAAGGATCTTGGTTGATATGAAGTGAGCTTAAGCAGACGCAACCATTATCCACTGTCATAATCAGTCAACTATTGCGATGACACAAAATTCAATTTATCATTGCAAACTAGACATATTGAGACCTGTCATCACTTCATAAGGAAAATTAAGATCAAGTATTGTAATACTAATGATCAAGTTGCAGATTTATTTACCAAGCTAGTAAAATTGAAGAAATTCATGTACTTAAGAAACTTGTTGGTGATTTCTACATTTGGGGAGAGTGTTAGAGATTAATGTAGAAATTATAATCTAGTTTTACTTATTGATTACTTGCTTTTACCTAAAAATTACACTCAAATATGATTTGGTGTTTTTAGGAGATTAATTTGTGTGTTAGTGGTGGACCATTGTTTTTGTTACAGCTTGTGTATAAAGGGCTGGTTCATACTTTGAATACATTTAGGTTTTCCGGCTCACTTTTCTCCCTACCACTTGTTTGATAAAATTTCCCTTCTACCTTCTGTTATAATAATTGGCTTGTTCTCTTACAAAATTTTTGGGCAATCAATTACTTTACCTTCTTTTTTAATACTTGATTTGCTTAGAAAGCTCAGAATTCATGGCCTGACCACGTTAGTTTTACATGTTTCTTGTCCTTAGGACCGAGGTAGAGTGAAAATAGATTTAGCATTAACGAGTGACAATATTATGATTTCTTACTCCAGACATTTGCAAGTTTACTGGTTGGATGTGCAACAGATCTTAAGACTGACAAAGAAGACCGAGGTTCAGTCCCCCAATATATCCATCAAATGACAGGAAAAAAGGAAGTTTCTTCTTTGTCAAAATCATTAAATCAGAAAGAATATGGATTGATGCAAGTAAATGTTGGTGACTAGGAAATGTTTCTTCAGCAACCAATTCAATAACATAAGAGATTTGAAGGATATTTTCTGTTTATCTGTTAGCATATATAAAAGCAATTACCTGCAGGAATTCTTGTTTTGATGATTAGAGGTGGTGATATGAATGACTCATAAGCTATTTAGCCCAAACTAGATCTTGTAATTTCATATGCCAAGAAGCATGCTGCATTGGCAGGAACGCTACGAGCCATGGCAGGGCCGAATCCCCTGTATAATCCCTTAGCACCCTCTGAGGCCACGATCTTCCTAAAAGCATCAATGGAGCCAGAGAACTTGGGATTTTTGAAATCATCAACCTGAATCACACTCTTGATAACATCGGTGGGATAGACTAATAGCCAGAAGGAGCCTCCAGCCAAGCCCCCAGCGAACAACAAAGAGCCCCTTCCGAGCTGAGAAGTGTCCTGGCCTCCTGCAAGCGACTGTTTTAGCAATTCATAGACACCAAACATAATGGCATTTCCAGGAACTTCACGTCCCAATGTGGGAATCAAACCCTTGAAGAGACCCCTTGCACCACCTTCATATTTGAGAACATGCCTGGCCACATCCATAGGTCCCCCATACTTCACTGCCACAGAAGCAGATTCTGAACCTCCTAATGCACTTTGTGCTTGCAACCTGTTCTCATCGTGACATGCCAGAAGTCATTACACAGATTGAATAGGTTCGTATAGTTTCTTTGTCTTGAAGAGATAAAATGAGTCGCAGCTTAAGCAATCAATGTAGATTATGAGTTACAGAATTCTAAGTATTGCAGACTTGTTAAACAACAGACAAATTAAAGAAAGAAATTTCAACAAGTTCTTCAACTGGTTTTTATTCTCTTGAGAGATTTTGGCCAGAAAAGGTGAATAAAAATGAAAAACAGAAAGCTTTCTGTAAGGACAGAAAAAAAGTTCATTACACATGTTTAAGTGGTGAACAATTAACTCATAAATTCAAGAGTAAATAATAAACAACATTGGGATTAGCTAACAATATCAATTTAAGGCTCCGCAATCCACAATTTCCAGGTAACAGATAAAAGGTACATACCATTTCAAAATAGGTCAAAGTAGAAATTGTCAGATATAGGCTTCCAGATTCATGAACAAGAAACCAATCAATTTCTAAAAGAAGTTGCTAGGGGACACCTCTACAGTGATCATTATACTAACCTGCACTTAATCAATTCAGTTGGGCAAGCTAAAATTGAAACAGCAACTCCAGCCCCTGCTCCACATATGACCTGCTGATTAACAGTAAGTGGGGCACCAGGCTCCGACCTTAATATTGCCTCCATTTGACCCCTAACTGAGAAAAGGACTGCATTGAAAGCTGCCACAGTGGCAAGTGGAGCCCCCATACCCTTATATAAACCCCTAGGACCTTCAGCAGCTAAAGTCTGCCTTACAGCATCCACTGCACCGCTATACTTGGGAAGCTGGCCAGGCAGTGGAGCAGGCTGGCTTTGGAGCTTGACCTTGATAGTATCAAAAGGGTGCCCAACTATCAATTGTGCTGCTCCTCCAACCGTACCGGCAGTTAAGTCCTTTGCCACGTCTCCCATCTGCAGAATAAGATGGAAAAATGAATTCAATTGTTGGAGAATAACACTGAAAGGTGTTAAAACAGGTTTATATTCTCAGAGATTCAAGGCAAATGATACAAGAGAATAGACTCATTCCCTTTTTTTGGTTGTAAAAAGTTGAGCTATGAAGCAAATGACATGAAAAGAAATAACATCGATAAAAAATTTGATTTGATACGATGTACTAAATTAGACATGAAGTTAACTGTGTTAGTTTTTCTTTGGCAGCACAAAGGTATGTGGCAGATGGGATATAAGAATGGAGGCTGGGATTATCTCACAATTGCTAGATAAGCAATAATGGATAAAGAGGAACACAAAAATGGAGCAGTAATCAGTTAAAAGTTTTCAATCAATAGAAGACAAAAGCAAGACTTGCAGAAAACAAACACAAAAGTCAACATTTATATCCAAAGAATTCCATCAGAAGCATCCACTAACTGCAATTTGTAAAGTTTTTAGGGATCAGCTGGGGAATAAACTACAAAATTGGTCCGATAATTCTTTCATCTCATAGGCCCTCCAATCAAGTGATTTCCTTTCTCTAAAAGAAATTCCTTTTATGCCTCAAAGTACTCTTATGCAAAGGTTAACCTTCTACAGAAACTCAAAAGAAAGGTGCGAAACTAACTTAAATATTTTGGGTTTTAAATCTTTTGAAAATCTTTAAAATTACTCATCTTATATTTGTGATTGAATTCTTTAAAGTGTAGCTGCAATACTCTGTTGGTTTTATGCAACAACTGATCTCTTCATCTCCTGTTCTAACCTAACTTATGCATGCACTCAACATCTTTAGTTGTGAGACACTTTTTCCAGAATTGATAGACTTGAGAACATGGGAATTAAATTTGTGGAAGATAAAATAAAAAAACATAGTAATCAAGTCTCAACCATAACTCAACTGAAAAAAGAAGTGAATACAGCAACTAATGATCGAAAAGAACAATCATTTTGGTAAACAGAACTATTTCCACCATCATTGCCAGATCCTAATCCCAAATCTCACATTGCACAAGTTTTTATCACCAAATAAGCTGTAAAGCTTTAAAGCTATGGAAGGGAAAGCGGAAGACATGATATAGCCAATGGATGCACAACTTGCAAAGTTATAGAAAATGGACAACAAAATAGATAAGTTTAGAGTTCAGTAACCCTGTACACATATCAAATCACTTCGCATAAAAAGAAAGTAGGGTGACCCGGGCCGACCAGGGAAGTTGGAGGAATGGCTTGTTGCATGGCGTAGACAGAACATGAATGTAAGAATTCCAGAGCAATTATTGCCATTGGCATGTACTAGATTAACTGTTGCAAGTCAATACCTTTTTACTCCTCTCCAGATTCCAATGAGGAACACTTCTTCTCCTACTTTTTTCATAAAGTTAGGAACCACTATCCATCTTTAACACTTTAATCATGAAGAAAAACAAGCTCTTCATCCTGATACAGATCTAGTTCTAAATGTTTTGTACTCAGATTCTTTACCCAAAAAAGGAAAAAGAAATAAGAGTTTTTCTCTTAAGGCAGCCAGATATCCTGAATACTAGTAATTACATGTTATACGCATATGCAATAGAAGGCATTAAAGAGATGACAATGACATAACTTTTCTAGTAATACACAATGTTAGTCAAACATTAAGAGTCGTAAAGTTGAACTATGAAGCATTCAAATACTAAATATATGGAGACTATGACATTTCACGGGTGGTGAAACAATCCACCAAAATCTTTGATGGTAAAAGTTTTAGGACATTAATTCAACAACTCAACTTGACACGATGTCCACAATCTCGTGAAGAAAACAGTAATCACATTGAAAGTTATCAGACTTCAGATTCATTGCTGAAAATGCGGTAAGAAACCAATGAAATTTTGTATCTAACATCTGAGCAATACAGGGAAACTTACCAGAGCCTGATTCTACAAGCACCAAACACAATAAACGAGAAGAAACGAACGGAAAGTCAATGACTTTAGGTTCACCCAGATGATATAATCTGAAGAAATAGAAAATTGTTAGATCTAAATTGGATTTAAGAAACCTGAAAACCAAGGTGTAAGATATGGTTAACTTACCACATAGAACGTGAGGACGACCTAGCAACAGAGTGCATGGAACTACTGCACACCCCCTTTTGTCCAGGAAGATGGGAAAAAAAGGTAGACAAGAAAGGGAAGGACTTTGGTTGAAAGCGGAGAGATTGGGCTATCAATATATAAGGCAACAAAGAATCTTAACACTAAAACAAGAAGGGAATGGAATGGCGAGAGATTATGAGAGCCACAAGAGAGTAGATAGATTCAGACAAAACAAAGCCACCCACTCCTACTCCATACCACCAAGAAACAAACTTGGAGAGAGATGTGGCTGTGTTGTGAAGTTTGTGAGAAAAGGTTCGGTTTTTTGTCACGTAAGGACAAAGTCAAAACAACCCACTGATTATTATGAGTCCAACAAAGGGGTGTCTATGGCACCAACGCAGATGAGGCTGCTAACGGGGAGTTGGTGGCGAATTTTGTATAGTGGACACTGAAGAAAAGATCAAATTTGTGAGCTACATACTCAAAACTTTGGCTACATTTGATTAGAATACAGTTGGAACGTCCAGGCAGAACTCGGAAGCCAAAAGAAGATTAGAAATTAGAATCACCGGCTACAAATCGTAGGAAAACTTCAAAAAATAAGAAAATAATTTGTGAACTTTTAAAAAAAATAGTATTTAATCAACATTTTAATGAAACAAAATTAATATCTTAATCTTAATTGTTATTTATTCAAACTTTTTATAAAAATATGCTTATTAATTATATGATTGGTATTTGAAAAGTGTTTCCATTTCATAATATTCTATCTTTGAAATAAAAATATGATAATATGCGAGTATATTAAAATTAAAAAAGGAATCACATAATTTTTTCCGTGATATTAAGAAAATATTTCCTAATTATTCATGAGTTTATAATGAATTTCTAATTAAAAGTTCACGTGTCTTCATTCATATAAATTGAAATTTTTAAAATTTTATTCTTAAAAATATTTAAACTATGCAATCCATTCCATCCAAATCTAATTTAAATGAAATAATTTGGTATAATTTAAATTTTTATAACAAATTAAAATAATTTAGATTTTAAATTTTTTGTTCATACATACTAAATTGCATGATGCACATCCTTGGATTAAATAGAAGCTTATTATAATTGGGAGTGCAATTATTAGAGTAAAATTAATAAAATTTTGAATTTTAATTGAAGTTTAGATTCAGCTAAAACAGTAAATATAGGACAAGGAATATAATATAAAGTAAAATACTTGTCTTTGTTATTTCTAAAATTTTTTATTGTTTATAAAAATAATATAAAAATAATATTTTACTAATTTTATTAATTTAGATAGAAATATATTTTTGTCTAAAAAAATTACACTTAGTTATCAGTTTTCTTCACTAAGTGATAAGCTTTTATCATCATCACTTGATCAAAATTCCAAGCACCACCAAAGCCTAGCTATATCAGGTAAATGATCTGCTTCACTATTTAGCATGAACAATCACATCTTTTCTGGGCAAAAGCTCGCATTTTTATCAGAGGTTTAACCCATTTCATCAATCAATTCATTTCCGAGGTTTTGCTAACTAAAAAGCTAAAAGGTAGAATTTAGATGCTCAAAGCTGAGATCATTTTTGACAAATTTCTCTCAATTGTCCTTGTTTCACTTCAAGTTCAGGAAGCAATTTATACAATCCAACCAGAGCTAGAGCCAGATTCAAAGGCAAGGCAAGTTCTCTTTTGACTATGCAAAGACATAAAATTTGTTTCCCGTTCCTGATGAACATGGATCAAACACTTACAGCCGCAGATTTTTCACTATACATTTTGATATCCATACTAAGTATTTACAAAGGCACATTGCCGAATCCTAACAGTTACGCGAGTTACCAAAAAGTGACAGCGAAGTATCAATGCCATCGCATCCAGGAAACAGCTGCTCTACTTCCGAATCCGTCCTTGACACCTGCTTCTCCTCGGTGAAGGGTAATGCAAGAGAAAGGGAAAGAGATGGTGAGCAATCTCCATTTCCTTCGCTTTTCATTGTACCAGAATGCTTATTCTCTTTATCTTCATAGTCCAGAATCTCAGGAAATAGAGTCATCATTCCAGGCTCCCTTGAGCTTCTTCTTTCAGCTCCTGGGGAGATAAAACTCTGGATTGTAGGTTGCAACTGTTTCTTATGCCTCGCTGTGACTAATTGTGGAATTGCGTTGACGCCCGACCTATTTTCTACCAAGCCAGAATCTACAGTATATCTTAAGTTATGATACACTCTGCCATCACCAGATGAGCCAAGGTCATCACATTTAACCATTCCACCAGATTTTCTCATTCTTTTGCACACTAGCTCTTCATCATCCTCAAAGCCATCTACATCACATTCTCGGTTCAAATCAATTTCATGTTTTCTCTTAGAATCTCTTTCCTTTCCCTGCATGAATCAATTAAATATCAGGAGGAGTTAGGTCTGTGGATGTATTTGGCCCAATAGGGTAACATATGGACAGAAAAACTAATATTAATAATAAGAATGTAGCTCAAAACTTGAAGAACATTACCTGGAAATAATGAAGCTCTATAGGTAACTGCTCATTCTTCACCAAAGCATCAGCTGTGATCAGCTGTCTGTCAGATTTTTCATGATCAGAAATCTTACACTGAGGAGAAGATTCTTCGTTCTTGCAAATCTTAGTTTGTATTTCAGAAGAAAGTGCTGGCAATTCTGGTGCCGTTGAGTGTAATGTATGCGGTTCATCAGACTGCGAATTGGATGTATGCAAAATATCACTCGAGTGCAGAGAAAAAGATATGTTCTGAGACCCAGATGGTGCCAGATTCAAGATAGAAGTACAAGCTGTTTCTCGAAGAACTGCACCCTCTTGGCAATTTATCCTCCTTGCTTTAAATACACCCCATAGAAACAACAACTTGTTCCATCCTGCAATAAACAAGTTCAGAGAAGAAAATCTCAAGTAAGAATAAAATGTCTCCCATTCTTGCAGATAACTTTGATGTTTAGATTATGAAGGTTGAAGGTCAATTTTTACGTTGGGATTTTTCTGGGAGCAGGTTAGATGAGAATATTAAAAGCTCGACTCCATTAACATTTCCTCTGAGACCTAAATCACCGCTAGTCATGCTTTCCAACAAGCCCTTGTAATTTGTCTCATAGCTGCATACGAAGCATATGGAAAGAGTTAAGCAGATTGTTGAAATAAAACAGAGAATCATAATTCACATAAATTCCCCAACCTCTTGAGGTCTTCAGCAAAAAAGTAGAGAGCAATGTTATCTTCCTTGGCCTGGTTTTCCTGGAACTGGGATGGCCACATTGATATGCGAGGTACTTGCTCCACTAAAATCTTCTGAGGAAACTTTTCCACTACTTCAAGAACTTTAGGTGAAGCAGAAGTGGATAAGTGTGCCTGCATGCCGTCACAGGAACTGAGAGATCCCCTTCTCTGAATTTGAAATCCACCTCTACACAAGATAACAGAGATTCATGATAAGTCACTTAAGACAGAGCACTCACTTCCATCAAATTAATGTTCTCGGCAGATTAAAATGCCATAATGACAAAAGAAATAAGGACCATACTGCCATATATAGTCAAGCCGTGGAATTGTAGACACCAAAGATGGAATATCTGCTATAAAAATGTCTTTTCCCGAAGAAAGTTCTCCAGAAGGAAGAGTGGGACTTGAATTATTTACTTTCGGGTGCTCTGCATCCTGAACTACATCGTTGGCAAGCCTGTATTGTTTTTCACTTACAGAATCTCTATGATCGTAACCACTGGCTGATTTTGGTGAGGAACTTGATTTAGCTTGACATTTAGGTCTTGATAATGGAACTAAACTAGTTTCAACACAAGTTTTAACTATTCTGTCCCCTGAACAAGATGCATGTGCTGCATATGCTCCAGGTGTTGTAGCTGAAGGACTGTGCAACCTTGATTCAATTTTTGTTACTACAGAGTTTCGCTCCTTTCCTTGTACTGGTCTCTTCAAGTCTTCTATATTTGGATACCTAAAAGGAAGCTCTCTAACCTTAGAATCACCAGTACTTAAACGGTTGAAGCTGGCATTGTTGAATGATTTAGATTTACCCAACACTCTGGAAATGCTCTTCACATTACCAGCGACAACAGTTCCTTTAGCAAAATTTTGCTTTTCTGCACCACCATCAACATGTTGGAATTTCAATTTTGAGTCCACAGAATTGAATGATTTTGACTTGGAAAGACAACCTGCAGTAAACAACTTAGATCAGAAAAAGGAAAAAAAAAAGAAGACATGGAGAAAGTAACATTTGTCACTTATAAAAATGAAGTCTGGCATCTTTAAAAGAATGCAGAATAAGCTACAATGATTAGTTAGCCCTTATCTCATTCCAACCCAATCCTGGGCCACTGTTGCCAGCCAAACTACCTATCAAGCTTTATGTTATGGTTCCCTTACCCAACTTCTTGAATGAATTGTCCAGATGTGCCCCAGCTTTGATAAAAAATTTGGATGGCTTGGGTGAAGAGGCAGATTCTATTACAGCCCTTCTTTTTGTCATAGATATGTCTTCTGCATTACCCAGTGGCCTCTTAACAGGGACGTGATATGAATTTTCAAATTTTCTAACTTTATTTCCATCCAAACTTTTGTTCTTCATTTCCAAATTTTTCTTGTCAGTGCTAGAATTCCCAGCATTTAGTTCAGTTTCAGTCAAGGATGATCCCTTCAACCTAACTGTTTTGTCTTTTTCATACTCATCACGCCTTTGCTTCGCAATTTCATCCTCCACAACGCATTCTTCACACATCCAATCACCTTCAGGAACTTTATTCAGCTTTACACGCATGCAATAACTGGAAGACAGATATCAAATGTCACCAAGAAAGGAAATTCATAGACAAACGAACAATATTAATTTCAAAATAAATGAACTGTATGAGACAATCCTAACACAAAAGAATAAATATAAAGGACCTACATGTGTTCTGCCCCATCATTACACTTGCTACAAGTGGCAAGCATATCCTCCCGACCAACATCTCCACAGATATCACAAACTTTTACCTGTGACAATGAAGCAAGAATAAAATGAGAATATTCCAATTGAAGCAAAAATACAAAGGAAAAAGAAAGATGAAATATAGACATCTTTCATCCATAATGGAAAATAAAGATGATAAAAGATAACAAACATTAGCAAAAAGCGGATATGTCGGCTTTCTATATTAACAACAAAATGAAGCACCAAACAATCGATTTCCAAAACTTGCAAAATCAAGAAGGATCAAGCCATGAATTAGGGATCCTAGAACAATATAATCAGAAAAAATAGTGAATCCAACAAGAAAATAGTAACACAATAATAATATTAATTTCCAAGAAAATGCAACATAACACAAATCAAACAATTTTTAGTTAACACATGATATTCATTATGGTAGTTCACCAAACAATCAATCTCCATCTCCCAAGCCCAAATACTAGCTTCACTATGAGCTGCATGTCACAAAAATCAAAACATAGGCTTAATTGTCAATACATTCAGATGCCACATAACATTGAAAACACATGAAACCAGAAACCAAATGCATAAATGCCTTACCATGTTGCCTCTCTCTTGTTAGTGCTTAATTATAGATGCTTTTGACCTCTAATTTTTCTTTCAAGTCATATGTATGCCTCAAATGTAAAATCATACTAAATGAAAGACATTCAGGAAGTTCTACCTTTGCCAGTCAAAGTCTTTATTTATGTAACTTCTGTTACAAATTATCCATTAACAAAACTAATGGTGATACTAAGTTGCTTAGCCTTTGCAAAGCGTTAAAAATTATGTATTAACAAAGTTAATGGTCATACTAAGTTGCTTAGTGTTTGCAAAGCACTAAAAATTATCCATTAACAAAGTTAATGATGATACTAAGTTGTTTGATGTTTGCAAAGCACTAACTGTATGCTGTCCATATTCATTTAACTGAAACATGGATTAATACTAGTAACAAGCAGCAACCAAAAAATTAATTAGCACTGAACCTTCCTGTTCTAATATGCCCAATTCACCTCCCTCGTTATCATAGATACATCAGCACAGGCCAAGCAGGCTTATCCTTATAAATAAACTACAGCAAAGTCCATTCAAATCCCTAAATATACACGTTATGCTCCTCTCCTGGCTAATTTCATTCATTTTCTGCAGCCCAGGTGTAAATTGCAAGGAAAACCATCTCAAATTTTCAGTCAAAGATTATTTCACCTTGCTGTCTATTCATTTGTGCCAGGGAAGAAAGACACAAAATGCTAATCTTGGCTGTTGTTTGTTCAATCTTCTCTTTACAAATTTTACTTCTCCCAACGTCAGAAATTGTAGTCACTCAAGTTACACAACAACAAATGTTACAAAGGTTCACTTTTTTTTCCCTAATTCACATCCTTATCACCTACAAATGGACAACTGGTACTTAGTAAGTTAGAACCTTATTCATTTCCACTTTAGCTTCCACAAACTTGTGCTTTTATTTAAATATACGGACATAATGCTCAGAGCTCTTGGAGAGCTCTATTCAATGTGTAGTAAACCTATTAATGATGCCATAGACAAGTGCAAGAGGAAAATATAAGGTCCTGAAGAAGAAATTAAGGTGAATACACTTACATCGTCCTCCAAATGACCTGATGCATCACCCTGGTTGACTTGCTGAGTTTGCCAAGCATTTCCACGTGCAATGGATTCATCACCAATACAAAGCTTAAAATTTTCCTTCTCATGCAAAGATTTATCCAGTTCAGGAGCCACTTCTCCGTCATTCACTTCACATTTTGTTGTCTTCATATGGCACTTAACATCATGCGTTCCATCGTGAATCATAAGAGTTTCGGCTCTTGCCAATGGGGGTTCAACTTGTTCCACCGAGCACTCAGAAGGTTCTCCCTGGAACATTGAAAAACACATCAAATTTTTTGCATTCTGATTATGCAGAAAATATTATTCGTTGAATTACAGAAAAATAATCTGGCTTAATCACCTTCATCGAACTGGCACCAAGATGACAATTTTTCTGAGAAGAAATTTCTGATAGGTCTAATTTATTTGAAGTAAACTCAACTGCCTTGGGTGATTCCTTATAGAGTTTAATTTGGTTTCTCGGGCAACTTTTTTCCATCACATCTACATGTTTTCTAGCCACACAGCAGTCAACAGCCTTTTCCGCAGAAAGATAACAGTCAACTGAAGCAGAACTATGTTCAACATTTTTTTCTATGTCACTGTTGCTATCAACAGTAACCTTCTCAGAGCATTTTGAACCGCTGATGCAAGATATGTTATCACTAAAAGCCTCCATTTCTTTCGGTGTCTGACATTGATTTGAAAAACTTCTTTCATGAGATTGAGCTGCTTTGAGATTTGTGGAACCTGTTTGGAAACCATCAACTTTTACTTCTGTGCATACTGAGATATCAGATGCTCTCGGTGTGTCTTTACTTTCTTCATTTTCAGAGAATGAATCATGACTTGAACATGCACTTGCGTGGTTACTAATTACACTGCCTAAATGTTGTTTCCGATTATATCCACTGCTTGTACCAGACAAGATATCAGGATTCCCATGAGAGCAAACCTTTTCCCTGGAGGTGTTATCCGAAAGATCTCCATCAGTCTTCCTCCCAACTGGTGATGCCTGCTGTTCAGAAAGCAGACAAGACGAGCTTGGACTTGCACACATGTCGCATGACCCAGATTCTTCCTTCATATGGAGTTTACCACTTGAACAATTTTGATTTCCAGCTCCTTTCACAGTGTAGTCTGATCGCTGCAATGTGAAAACAACTAAAAGCCATGAGCTAATTAGTAAAGAAAAGAAAAAAGTAATCAATCCTTAGACGTTAGGGAATTGACTGAGAGAATACTGAAAGAAGTGAGGACAAATTTGAGTTACCAAATTATAAGAGAAATATGATGCTCACAAAAAGAAAAAAAAAAAGAAGAGGATCATCTGATGTATCCACCGTACAGATTATACTGTTCCAGTAAAGCAAGATTTAACACTGATCCACTTGCCTTACACAAATGTTGACAAAATTAAACTATCGCAACCACAGTAGATACACAAAGAAGAGTATCGCACTTAACTTTCATTGACTTAGAATCCTACAATATGTAAAATCGTCCATCACAAAAGCACGTGGACCAATTTTGAAGTAATAAATGAAGCACAGTTGAAATGTGCAATGAAGAGCTTTAATCAGAAAATGGGCAATTTATGTCCAATATGAACTCATAAGGGCAGCATATTTCGTGACGCTATTAAACCATGAGTAAAACTAACCATCTACACGATCAAAATTTATTGTAACTCGTTTATTAGTATAACCTATGAAAATCAATATCAATCCTAAATTAGGTGAAACGTTTCCAATACTGCTAAATAATTTTGTCCCATTCAAAACTACCAACTGAAAATGTTCAAGCTGCCCGGCAAAATTGAAGTCACCAACATTTTAAAATGATAAATTTTTACCATATTCCCAGGTATGATTCCTCACATGTTTTAAGTAATCGACAAAATAAGGCACCAAAAGAATCAAAATGAAACCATATTTGGAAAAAATTCCCACCATATTCAACTCAACAATGTGATCTGCTGCATCTGCCGGTCCTTGCATCCGATGACTTCCGTTCCGTACGGGTGTAATCTATATAGCAATTATAAATTGCAGAAGATACAAATTAGAATTAGATTACCAACACTTGTCATATTTCCATAGCTGGAAGTAACCATTGCAAGACATAAAAGACAATATCTTTCTAATTTGGTCATTCACATAGATGCATAGTTGCAAACATACGACTGCAAGAAATAACGAATGACAGAAAAACATGAGAAAAGAATAGTTAAGATTTCCCTCTAATAGATTGTTGATAATACAAGAGGGACTATTGAAGAAACAACTAGTCAGGTAGTAATTTCACACCGTCCAAATTTCAAAGTTTACGGAAAATGAAAATTGTAGCAGAAACTATAAGACCTCAGTTTACGCCTGTTCACAAATGCAAGATGAATCAAAATCAACAGCATACTGCATCCAACAATTGGAGAACGTATCAGAGGCTTGTTCAAGGAAGCATGGATATATATAACGCGTCATTAAATTAAACAATTGAAACATAAAGCAAGTTTCCTCAGCATAAAAAGCGAGAGGAAAAGTCATCCTTAACAATCAAGTAATCAAACGAGGAAAATATAAAAAAAACCCAGAAATTTCCATCAACTGATCCAAATCCAACTCAAAAGAGCTTATATTTCAATGAACAAAATCAGAAGAACCCATGATCAATAAGAATTCCCATCTTAGAAGTAGAAACAAGCCTGTGATTATCCACAGAGCAGACAGAGAGAGTCCAAAACAAAGAACAACCCATAAAAATTCTACCTTTGCATCAAAAACCTCACCACTAGCACCATAAAGCTCCTTCACATTCCTAAACTTCTCTTTCTTCATAATAATTCCCAACCCCACCTCCTCTCAACCCAGAAAAAAACCCCAAGAACCAAACTCAACCTTTACTTACCTCATATGCCATTTCTCTCTTTCTCTCTCTCTCTATCTATCTGTCTATCTCTCTTTTAACAAGAGTAAAAATTGAAGCCCAAGATAAAATTATTTATAAAATCCAGAAAGGCTTATGAGTAACCCCTCCTTCACTCTGTTTCAAATTCTGTTCTCTGCTTTATATTCCTCTGCACAGACACAGAACAGACACAGCTCTGTCTCTCTCTCTCTCTCTCTCTCTCTCTCTTTGTGTCTCAATTCTCAAATGGTTGGAAATTAAATTAATAATATAAACAACAAAGCAATGGAATTTGGTGCTTATTTACTAGGTTTCTTTTTTAAGGTAGATTTTTCTTGGGTCAGGTCAGGTGGCAATTCCGTGGATTTTGTAGGATGGGTTAACGTTGCTGTTTTGAATGGTCATAGACACGCTGATGCGTTGTAGACCGTTGATGGGGAAAACTCATAGTGGATCTGAGTCTCTCTACGGTGCAGATTTGAGTCTTGGGTTGGGTCGTGATGGAGGGTAGTGGGGCCGTTATTTATAGATGCGGATGCCGTAACTTAGACTATAACGTGGCAGTGGCATGTGCTTAACAACCAAAATACAGAGAACGTAATGGGTAAATTGGTAATTTCATACATATTTAAGCTGATGTGTAATATTCTAATATTTTAATATTAGAATATTAAAATTAGATAGAGAAAATCTAAAATTATTATTAAAGTTTTGTATTTTTGAGTCTCTAAATTGATGAGAAATTCCCCAACTTTCCGTATCAGCCCTACAATCTTTTGTTCTTTTTCTCTTAACAAGCCACTACGTGCCACGAGATTGGACCGAGGCAACACGATAATGGCGAAGCACAGGATAGTAACTACCGCGAAGGGCGGTTAGGGACGTCACGCATGTCCATGGAAATTGTGGCTATAGAGTGCGTGCGTCAAGAAGGATTTTCCACCAAACAACCAATTAAACACAAACACGTTCGATTGACTTGGCCTGAGTCACAGTTATAAATTGGTAAAAAGTCTTGCGTGTGAGCTTCAACCTAATCGATCTCCATTGGCTAACGCGTGGTGGTGGGGCCCCGGCGAAAACGTGAAATCTCTTTCTTTTATCAATTACGGAAATAAATGGAATTATTAATAAGATCTATATATATATATATAATGGTAGATATTTGAGGACAAAAAGTGACTGTCGCAGCTCTTGGAACTTATAAAATTAATGTGGATTTTGGTGTTGTTCTCCAAGAAGATGAGCTCTGAGACACATACAACGCTGAGGATGTGGATAATATATAATGTGGACAACTATCCAACACGCACACACTATGTAATTATCTGTTATCTGCTTCGCTCTTTCTATCTACTTTCAAGGTGTAAATGGTTGCTAATGAAAACTTGGTTCCTTTCTAGTTTTTGGGTACAAGTTACGTTCACAAGATTAGCTTATTCTAAATCCTATATAATACTAGTCCTTAGGTAAATCTTACAACTCTAATCTCCTCGCCCAATTAAAAGTTCACACAACTCAAATTTATTAAAAATATTTGGAAAATAGTTTAAGGAAATAAATATATTTATCTTAATCACGTAAAATTGACAACAACAAAAAAACACTAAAATATAGTAAAATTATCAATTTTTATTATTTTTATAGTAATTAAAAAAATTGCGTATTATTGGAGCTCTCATAATTTTCATTTCAGCAAGATTTATATAGACTATTATTATTATTGTAATAAAAGTAATTATAAAGAACAATAAATTCATTTTTCTCTAAAATCTTGCTTTAAGTGAATTATTTATAAACATATGATAACTTAATAACTAAGAATATAAGAAAGTGACCAAACTTTAGTACACTAATTGAATTGATGGATGGCATCTTCAACTAAATGACCGTATATAACCACTAAATTCACCGTTGAATAAAGAAAATATGTTTAAAAGTAAAGTTTTAATACATCACTTTACACATATATTCTTTGCATAACTTTTCATTTTTTTCTTGTTTCAAATCCCCATTGTTGCTACTTCATTATGATTTGCATCGAAAAATCATGGTTAATCACTTCTTAGGTTAACTTGTATACGATCCAACCAACGCACTCCCAGTCAACAAATAATCCTCTTCTTAAACATATTTTGATGTTTGATTTATTTAAAAACGCCGTTGATTAATCCACCTAACCAAAGTCAAGTGAATCAACATACTAAAAGCCTATGATAATCAAAACTCTGAATTGCTTAACCACACATAGTATAACCAAGTCAAGTCAATCAACATACTAATAGTCTATGATAATCAAAACTCTAAATTGCTTAACCGCACCTAGTATAATAACCTTGACTCATTTAACACATCATAGTCTCTTGGTCAAGTTTCATGGTCTAACACTCAAATTCGAACATGTGAAGCTTTGAATTGACATGGAAGCAAAGAGATAGAAGTGTTTGTCCTTCTATGGCAATTTGAATTTGAATAGGTGCATATATTACCTTCAATATAATATTATATATCGAGAAATAGGATTATCTCCTGTCACAATGTGTATATATAAAAAGATTTTAAAATTTTAAATAACAAGATTATTATATACTCAATTAAAAATAATTACTTCTTCCACACTGTCTATGACATTGAAATTTAAGTATTTGTAAATTATCACATAGGCATTCAAAGATTCGAATCTAATGTATGTCCCATCTTCAATATCGAGTCTCGCACCATGAGAATTTAAAATATGATACTTTTTATTTCATCCACACGTATATTTAATAGACTTGGATGGATAAATTTGTTTTGGAAACAATCTCCCCGAATACCGAATTATGTTGCTTTGCATTTTTTTCATTTGATACCTCGTGTCACAACGATCTCATCACTTATTTTATATCTGTTTTGGCCTTCCAGATGTTATTTCTACTTCTGATCGACTACTTATTCCTGTTATTCTCATTTGCTTCATATCGATTTATCTTTCCCTTTATCTTCGTTTTCTTCTCCTTCTCTACGAGGATAAGGGAACGAGAAAGTTAAAAAATTTCTGCAAATGAATGTATGCAAACGTGACACTGTTAGAGAGTAGCGTGATGATTTCTTATTATCTGAACTCACTCTTTTAGTCTATTTAGACATTGTAAAACTTTAAAATCATGTTTCGTTAAAAATAGACTTAAAATGATGAAGGACACTGAAAAAGCCGGCATATGTCACATCTTGGACAAGAATTGAGTACGTTGAGCATAAACAATGGCGGAGATCGTGACATGACTGCCATATAAAAAAGTAAAGGACAATTAAGTTAGGTGCAACCCTGCAACCCTAAAACTGAACCTAGGTTTTGATGGAACTTGGTTGCGAGACTCCGAGTATCTCCTCAGGCACTTGAGCTTCAAACACTTGATTAAAGGAAAGAAAAACCTTCTGAGATGTAACCAATAAAAGTGCAAGTTGGTAATATATAGGTGTTACGTCAGGATTTGTAGTTCAAGTGTTGATTTATATGAGATAAAGAATGGCGTCGAATACATTTAGTAGATTACGATAATTTAGAACAATCAGAAGTGTTTCATCACTCTAAAAATAATTAAAGTGTTGAAAAGAATTGTAAAATTTATACTAAATTGAGAAAACTGAGTGTAAAGACATTCGTTTTAGGTAAATGACTAATATCTGAATTATGAATACTTGTATATTAACAATAACTTAGATAAATTTGAGTTATTTGGTAAATTCTATAATCAATCTTTTGAATTTTATGAATACAAAATTGGGTATAATCCTTTTATATATTAATAAGAATCGATTTTGAGACAACGAGCTTTTAATTCTAAACACTCTTAAAAGAAATAATAAAAGTTAAATTCTATATAAAACGTATTTTCTCCTAATACGAAAATTACTTGAATGTTATAATTATTTGTACCTTTTGTATATTTGTCTAATAGGTTATTTTGGCTTTTATTAAAATTAATTTTAGTTAAATTAATGGTTAAAGTGTTTTATTTTTAATATGTATAATCCTTTTACATATTAATAAGAATCGATTTTGAGACAACGTGCTTTCAATTCTAAATACTCTTAAAAGAAATAATAACAATAGAATAAAATTAAATTCTCTATTTCATTTATAAATCATTAGAATTTAAATAATCAAAGATTATTTATGGGTTAAAATTAGATTAAAAAGAAGAATATAATTCAAAACATAATCAATATTGGCTAAACTTAAATGGAAATAACATACGAGGACTTAGTCTTGCACATAAAATCTTTGAAAAGTTTAAGCTATACGTTCAATTACTTCGAGGCCTTGAAGGATATTTAAGCTTTTATGTCTCAATCTTGATCGGTTCAACACAACTTCTAATTAACAAGTGGTTTGGAATCTATCTTCTCAATTGTGTTTTGTGTAAACAAGCTGAAAAAAACAGGAATTATTTATATTTCTGCTGTAATTGTACAAAAACGATCTGGCAGGATGTTACTTAGACCTATTATCAATTCTATGCTACACTTATGAATGGGGGAGAAAATTTGAATATGATTATTGATAGCATTAAGCCTGGAAAACTCAATGGATTGCTCATTAAGACAGTTTTTACTATCACTGTCTACCGGATCTGGAAGAAACGTAATAGGAAGTTGTATAAGGGCATTGAAACAGAAAAATATCAACTAACAGGTATAACTATTAATTGAGTTCAAGCTGCCATGATTGCAAACTCTAAACAAAACGCACTTTCTCCTGATATGAAATCACCTGAATGTTATAATTATTTGTACCTCTTGTATATTTGTCTAATAGGTTATTTTGGCATATTTGTGGGCAGATTTACGTTTGTATAGCTTTTGCTATTTTTTAATAATACAATTTCTTTTAATTTAAAAAACAAATTTGTTTATTATATAAGCTTATAGTTCTTCTCCCCCAAATTCAGACTATTATCCTTTTGACTCCCGTAGAGATCACTACAAAACGTTTAAATGCGGACGAATGCTAAAAGTTAAAACTTACAAGTCTCAAAGGTTTGTTAGACTTTGTATATAAATCACACTAATTCCTAAATTATATAATTTTTAATTCATAATTCATAATTTAAAATTAATTGATGACTTCGACCTAATTAATATTTAAAAAATTTAACATATCTTTGTTTTCAGTTATTTTTTAAATTATAGCTTTAAGTTTAT
Source organism: Erythroxylum alaternifolium (assembly GCA_027478495.1). NCBI lineage: Eukaryota > Viridiplantae > Streptophyta > Magnoliopsida > Malpighiales > Erythroxylaceae > Erythroxylum > Erythroxylum alaternifolium. The sequence goes on from JANIIA010000001.1 coordinate 35,320,116, forward strand.
TATTGCAATTCAAACTTAGACTGGAAGACTCGCGGGGTTGTTACAACTAAAACCTATTAGATTAGGAGGAGCTACTACAATAGACCGGCAAAACTTAAAAGTAGGACTAGGAGGGTCTACTTCTGTAAACCATTTGCTGGAACTGGAATCTAGTTTCGTAGTGTAAGTGTCCAAATAGATTGTGGGTATACGAATACTGTTGTTCTCAAACAGCCATCACTTTTTAAATAAAAACAGACCATGCTATAGAAAAATACTTTATTTGCTTTCATGAGCCTTTTAAAAGTGATTTAAGCTGGAAATTTTGCAAAACGTAGATACTAATCTTGCGATCTGCTTGTCCTCTAGAAATAAGGGAGCATATTCATACACGTATCCCAGCTCAAAAACTGTTTTTTATATTACAATAAGCCAATATTTTGATATTAATAAAATTTTAAAAAATTCTTAACCCTAGGTTTGGCATTTCCTAATTGTTAATTTAATTAGAATCGATATGCAGCAGCTGAACTTCATCGGAAGCAGCTACAGTGATCAGCGACACCACCAACGTGGCGGCCTAGGCCGCATCGCCAGTGGAGACAACTACGCCATGAAACAAGTTCTCCATATTTTAAGTTCTTGTACCTTTTATTTGCGTGTTAACTACCCTTTTCCTAAATACCAATTTCGTTAATATGCTATTTGTTAACTTTTCTTCTTGCTTATCACTTTTTAGTTCATCAGATGATGGACTGTAGAGTAAAGAAATTGCAGGCAATTGAAGTTTTATACGCATGTATTGTATATGTTTTTACATATAATACCCCCTATAGTATTACTCAAGTAATCAGGAAACAAGAAATTTTAAATTTGATTTTAGACATATTTATGGTTTGACAATCAACGGAATATAAATAAACAAGACATATTTTTCAATTTTTCAATATGTGCTTTTATATAAATTCCGACATTTTGTGATGATTGAATTGAAACTTTTCTATTACATAATTTTTTCAACATAATTAATTAAATTAAATTTTGATTACTAATCTGACTACTAATGAATAATTTAAATTAATATTGAACACAATTTTTTATTTAATGAAAAGTGTGTAAATTTTTAGTAAAAATGAAAATGCTTAAGTGAGAGTCTTAAGTAAACTTAACTTATTTATTAGAAGCAAACTAGATAGATTTAAATTAATTTATAATAATTATTTTGATAAGTGGATGGCATGAGTGCATGTGTTTATGAACCATGTATACTTTTAAAATCCTCATACTGTCATTATCAGTAATTTGTTGTCATCTGTTTGGTGTTTTGTACAGGTTGAGATAGTCAAACATATAAATAGTGGATACACATAATATATGTTGAAATCACCCACCACGGCACAATTATGATTTTTCTCTATTTTACTTGGTCCTTATTAACCTAGATTTTATACTCGGTTAGCAGCACTGAAGAAAATTTCCGTAGCCATTTGAAAATTAGTTGATTTTAAAACTGGAAAATAACTAGTTTGGTGATCTGCTTATCTTAAAATTTAATTTGTTGTTCAAATTTAGCTACTACCTCTCTTCTCATCTTCTATAGTTAATAACTATAATTAAGCAGATGGATCTGTTTTCGACTGTTAAGGATGAGAAGGTACGATGATTAGCTTATGGCAAACCAAAAAAGTAGTTGGCACGAGAAAATCAAAGGCTATCAGGGTTGGATTGAACTCTAGTTAGCGACAATGCTACCTTAGATTTTTTGTTTGTTTGTTTGTTCTTCTCTATTCTTCTTATGGCTGCCAAAGGAATATAAAAACTAAAATTTAGATAAAGGGTCGGAGAAGAAAATAGTTAACTTACTCTCAATTCTCAAAGCTGAGGGTGACCCTCACCTTTTAATGATATAGAATGAGTCTATAAACGCAGCTTCCTCCAACTAAGAAAGAAAATTAGGTGAACCCTTCTTGGTTATATTACATATAAAGAATAGATGGCTTGAGCGTTAACTACTGGTCTACTCTTCTGTGCTTGAAAATACAATTTCTTCATGTTGTATTTGTTACTTGGCTTTTCAATGCGAAAGTTCGTTATGTTTATGGAACAGTTTAATGAATATAATATTGTTATGTATAATCGAAATCTTAAACGATTTGAGGAGAAAATGAAGAGGTATCTTCCCTGAATATGCTTTCAAACTGGCTTATCTCATTCACTAAGTATAATTTGGATTAACTTGAACATAGGTATGCAAAATAACCACAAACAAAAAGAAAAGGACAAAAGGATACAGGAATAGTTTTAAAAAATAAGCATGGAATTGTATTTGGAGTAAGTTAGGTTTTCAATAGTTGAATTTATTTCATAAATAATGTAAAAATTTTCAATTATAATTCAATTGAGACCTAACAGTATATATTTGATGTAACTTAGAATTTCAATAGATTGAATTTATTTCTTAAATGGATGTATTTTTGTCCGATTATAATTCACTTGACACCTGACAAATTTAATGAATATATCTATTTAAAAGAAACTATTAAGTACATTTAGATACTAAAGAGGTGCTTCCTCTTTTTAACGATGTGTAATTGAGAAGAACCAATAAAACAACTAAATAAGAAAAAAAAGTATGATTTCATTAAATTATATTTTTAAATGAGTCGGTAGGATCTAATGTTTTAAAAATCAAATCGGTTCGACAAGTTTAACAGGTTCAATGCTAGTTTAATTAATTTTTTAATTTTTCAGTTTGATTTAATTTAATATGTTTTTGTTAAAAATTGATTAATTTATTAATTAATTGGTCAGTTTTAATAAATTAATCGGTTTAATAAACAAAAATAATCTAATTAATTTTCATTTATGATCTAATCTTTTTCAATTAAACTTTAAATTTTTTATGATTAAGAACAAATTTTTAATTATTTTTTAATTATTTAATTTAATTATTCAATTTTTAACTAATTTCATGACAATCTACTATTAGTTGAATCATTTAAACTTTAAACCTTATATCTTATCATTTTAACTTTCAATTCAGCGTTGAAAACATTGAGAGTAACATCACATAGCATGTTGATGTAAGTGTGTATATGATGAAATTGACCCTGTTTGGTAATTAGCGGATTGCATTAGCTGTTAGCTGATTCTATCAACTGCTAGTTGATAGTTGATTATATCAGCTGATTTAACTAACGGATTGCATTAGCTGTTTGGTAGAGATGTTTGGTAAAATTAGCTGTTTAGTATTAACTGTTTATATGTAAAATGACTTATAAGAATGTGACTTTAAAAAAATTATAAAGGTATGATTATTATATATCTGAGTATTTCATTGAATATTCTTAGTAAAGAATACTAAATTATTTAATGAATTAATAAATTAGAGTTAAATAAAATTTTTAATCTAATTACAACTTAATATATTTTTGTTTATGATTTATAATTTTTTGAATTATTAAAATAAATAATAAAATTGAAAATGTTTAAATTAATAAAGACATGGAAATCAAATTTTACTAATTAATTATTATTATTAATTGTTGGACGATGAATATTAGTAAGGTTTGAGTTTGACAAGAAAGGAATAGTATGCCTATTTAATTTCTGAAACAAATAGTTGCAATATGGTACAGAAAACAAGAAGTTTGAGATTTTTGTTGTGTCATTCTCTCTTTTACGTTTGTGTTTTTGCTCTCTAGACCCCTATTGCTATGTCGCTTCGCTAGGAGACCCTTCTTGCTACCGCGTGCTTCGTTTTCCCGGTTGCTATATATTTTTTTACCTATGCGTTGTTACGTTTACATTTTTCTCTCTGTCTTTATGCTGCATTTTTTGGGCTCTCTATATTGAGGGCATAATCGTCAACTAAGCAAATATAAACAGCTGATTTTTTAAAATGTTATTCTTCCTGAAGTTTTTAAAAATGAGCTGATTGAATTAAAACACTAAAAATAACTGGTCACAATCAACTATTTTTTAGCTAATAAGCTAATAACCGAATGGGCCATTTTCAATTTGTAGTATTGCTCGTAAGGAGTTGCTTGATGGTAAGATGAAGCCAAAGCATGAAAAACGCCAAAGGTGTTGCCTTTCAGGGAGCGTTATTCTAACAATGGTCTCTCTCCAACTCTTTGTCCACGTATAGAATAGAAGTACTTGTGTTACATGTGCTTCGTTTTAAATAAACTTTCTTTCGTCTTCAGTTATACATGAAGTTTTGTATGTTCTTTGCCTATTGAACCTACCAATTTCATCAATCACGTTGCAAATGAGTGCATTATCTAACCCAACAAATAGTGCATTATCTAACCCAACAAATAGTCTTAGTATGGTTTGCCAAAACTTATATTCTTTTTATCTTATGCTATGTTGAAACAATTCCAGAACTTTGTGATTCGCTTGAAGATCATCATATTCTTTTACATTCACTCATATATTTTTATTAGAATTTTTTGATATAGATAAAGTGTAGAGTTTATTAATAATGTTTTTTAGTTTGTAATAAGTAATAACATCACTTTATTTAAAACTTTATATTTTAGGAACATCATTACAATAATTGTTATATGAAATTTTATATTCCAAAAAGAGTTGGAATATAAAATTGTCTTGTTATATGAAACATTGCATATTCCGCGTGTTAAACAACAAAAATACGAACCTAATTTGCATAGGAGAATATGAGAACAATACATAGGACATTGCTACTGTCCACTCCAATTATAGCAAAATTTCGGTACGCATGAAAATGTACAAGGCAATTTGAATGGTTGAAACGTTACTAATACGTTTTTTCTAAGTTTTAATCTACTCTCTAAAATTTTTAAAAATCAAATTAAGCTCTTAATATTAACCAAATTGAATAGTTTAGTCCTTATGCAAGTGATACACACAAATGCAAATAAAACTGCAAATGAAGTAACTTAATGTGTGTAAAATATTATAGGAGTTACCTAAATGACTTCAAATATTTTTAAGACTATAGTACTAAATAAGGTCCTACTATAGATATAAAAATTATTTATTTCTATGTTAATTCCAAATAATTAGAAATCACTATATGATATGAAGAATTTCGATGTTGAAGGATAAACTGAATTTTCGATAAATCTACAAGAAAAAAGATCAATGATATTATAAACTTATTAATATTTGTAAGAGAATTAGTTAAGTGATCTTCACATAAACAAGATTAATGATTTTATCCTTGAACTCTCACTAAATGATAAAAGGCAACGATTCCTAATGGCTATCTTAATCTTTAGTCGTTAACGGAGTGTATACTGCTCATTTTGCAATAATTTAGGAGTAGCATGCTGAAGATCGAAGTAATTGTGATGTGTACATGTAATAAAGGGATTGACTTTGTGCATCAACACAAATACAAAATTAAGGTAACAGGCGATCATTAAATTATTTTGAAACAGCGAGACTTGCTTGGTAAATGTTAGAAGATTACAAGTAAAGTGCGATTAACACAACTGACAGAGACACATTGCAATTAATTTACTTAGCTTGGTAGGCCAAGAGAAAGTGACTAGTGCGATCTAAGGACCAATGAGACCGGCTCAGATTATTAGCTGAGCCTGACATTTAATTAAATACATCCACAAATGGTCCCAAACCAGAATATTTCTGATTAGCTACGTTAACCTTTTGATTTAAGCTAGATTGCAGCAAGAAGCTCGAATCATCATTGTCAAAGATTTTATATAGAATTAAGGGTTATGATGTTGAGTCTCTTGTGGTTTAACTACTTATTCGTTAAAAACTATTTCAGATCTGCAATAATTATCACACAACCTTATTTTATCATGTTATATTTGTTTGTTGTCTATTTCTTAAGTAAAAAATATAATACAGTTGAGATACAAATATATGTTTACATGTGTAGTAACTTGTTAAATACAAGACCTCTTTTCAAGCCAAGTATAAAGTGGAAAAGGAAATAAAATAAAAGCAAGCCGGGAAAGCAATGTGGGATTGTAACAGATGGCACCAATGCTACATTGGAATGTCAGTCGTAGAAGGTATGAAAGCTCTATGGCCGAGATTTTCTTTGTTAGGTATGCTGTACTAGGTTGATGATAAAGATACTGTTTTTTTTTTTCCCAATGATTCTTGAAGTTTAAGATTACCAAAAAAAGATTATGTTATTTGATCACTTCGCATAATTATGTATAATTGGTTATGATAAAGCGTCATCATCATTGAATCTAATTGCATAATGAGGATTGATACGTCAACTTTTAGCTCTTTCTTATTGACTTAATTGAATTGATCCATTACTGAATAGAAATTGAGGAGGGCAAGCTGTCATCTCAGCTACAAACGCAGTCCTTCTTTGCAACCAACTTGTGAATGGTATCATGGCGATGCTCCTCAAGTCTTCATGTGCTAGATCACTTCTATGGATCAAGCCCATTTTTTAGGCTATAAGCCTCATAAGACGGTAACTGGCTTTCAGGAAGATCACTTCAGGATAGATGATTAATTACAATGGATAACTTATGTGTTCTTTTTTATTATTATTATAATTTGAAAACCATCACTTGCTTCCGTTTGATATTGTTTAACACTTTAACTATTATACACAGGTTTTAGTTATATTCGGTAATTTTTCTTTTATATATAGCTCTAAAATAACATTATAATAAAATTTATTTCTTTTAAATTATATCATTTTAAATAAAATGAAAAATTAACGGCATATAACATAAAGAGTTGTGTGATATTTAAATAATATTATTAAAATAAATTCTAATTTTTAAAATATAAAAATCTAAACAAAAATCTCTAATTTCAAGTTTTCAATATATTTTTTGAAGTAAATCAATTTTTTTATAGTAATGAGAAAGTGATCATTTCTTTATTTATTTTAATACTATTTAAAATATCGTCAAGAAGTAGAGTAGCCGGTTTGGTTCAGGTGGGCGAAAAAAAATTGAACTTAAAATTCGGAACACTATTTACAAAAATTATCAACCAAGACAACCTTTGTCAAGATCAAGCCTCCAATTGATCGAGAAAACCACCTTGTTTACTTCATTACAAACCTTCCTTTTCACTTGTAATAGATGCTATTTCATGCTTAACAACAAAGAAAGTAAATTAATATGTGTTACTTGTTGCCATCGAACCAACCTTTGGCCTCCTTGTCTCTTGTTTGTATTTCTAGTCACTCCAAGTTGGACTATAACGAGCCAAATGGATGATGCGAACGATTTGACGTTACAAACTATTAAATATCAATCTTACGTTTTACTTTTATTTTTTAAAATAACAAGGAAGTTTCCCAATAATAATAGGAAAAAAATGTTAAAATCATCATTTACATGAGTGTCTATTCGATCCTAAACTTTGATTTGCGGCCCGCTAAAAAATAAAAGTAAAACGTTTGTGTTGTAATTTTTTAATTAAAAAATATAAACGAGCCGGGCTGTCCGGCCTGTGGAATGATACTAGGGAACTTGTACATTACATTTGAAGCTTGTAGCTTAGTTATAGTGTGAAGATATTCACATGTATAAATGTGAAGATATTCACATGTTCTCCATAAACCGTCAACGAATTCATCAATTTGAAGACAAGATTTGGGGATTTTAGGACAGGTGTGTATGAGTGTGTGAGAGTGTCTAGAAAATTCAAATAAGAAGAAGAGAAAAGTATCTGACGTTCGGAACAAAACGCAAAGCAAAAGAGAAACATGCTTTAGTAAAGCATGTGGGAGTCACATGGGAAGCTCACATGAGAAGCACAAGCAGAAGAATTAATAAGCGTAGACTTAAACAACAGAATGCACACAACTTCTTCAACAATCTATAAATACACACGTCCAGAGTCACAATACACACTTTACAGATAGATGCAAATAATTATCTAATTCAAGAGAGAAAAAAAGGTTTAAGAGAGTATTGGAGTACTTACTAAGAGTACTAGAGAGTTTTGAGGGAACTCTTGCAGGTGTTTAGAAACACTCATCTCTTGTAACTATTCTTTTCTTGAAGCTAGTGGAACCACAAGTTGTGAGATCCTTGGATATAGATATCATTTAAGCTATCGAACCAAGTAAATACCGTGTTCTTTACTTTTCTGCTACTATTTATTTCTGCAAAAACAAACAAGTGCCATTAGTCTTTGTGACAAAGACAACAGAAAGATATAAAGATCCTAACATCAGTGGTATCAGAGCCAATTCAACATTCTAAGCATTTACGTATTAAAGACTCAACAAGAAGGTAAAGGTAATATCATAATGGTAAGCCTAAATCTTCACATCAGTTTTTTGGTCTACTTATTACACTTAAGGCACTTTCAAGAATATTGCTTTCTTGTCTTCTTTTAACTTTCGTGACAAAATGGTGGGCAAAGAAATAGATGTGTTTACTGGTAATGAAGATTTTACAATATGGAAAATTTAAATGCAAGCCTTACGTGAATCTTATTATTGTTATGGTGCAATTGAAGACTAGTATGATATAGACACTGATCCTGTTAAAAATCTGAAGTTGCAAAGACTTGAACACTGCAAGTTAATGCTACATCTATCACCTACTGTGATTAGAAAAGTGTAGAACTGTAATACTAAAAAGAAACTATGGATGAAACTTGATAAAATTTATGCTAAAAGATGTTTGCCTAACAAGATAACTTTGTTGCATAATCTGGCCAACTATAAGATGAATACTATTGTTTCTCTTGATAATAATCTGGATTATTTCTTTAAATTTGTGCAAGATTTAGAAGCTACAGGTGAAAAGATTTTAGAAGATCACCAAGCAGTGGTAATTCTAAAAGCCCTACCATCAGAACTTAATGCCTTCAAAAAGGTGATTAAAAATGCCAGTGGAGAATCTCTCACTGTCAAGAGGGTACTGGACTCACTAATGGAAGAAATTGTGGACAATAATCCTTTCAAAAATGATCCAGAAGTTATGTTTATAGATAATAAACAAGAAAAGAAGCATCACCAAAAGAACAGTAAGAAAGGAAATTGGCAGAAAGGGAATGGCAAGGACAAACAGTCTAAAGAAAATGCAGAAAAGAAGAAAAAGACCAAAGGCAAGAAGTGCTTCTACTGTGATAAAGAGGGGAATTTTGCCAGAGATTGCAGAAAGAAGAAAAGAGACAAGGCTGCATAAGGTGGAGATGCTGGAAATGTGGAGAAACTTGAAGAATCTAGTGGGGATGAGTTGGTGGCAGTTACAGAGGAGAGTGGAGATCTCAGCAGAGAGTGGATCTTTGACTCAGGTTGTACATGCATGTCACTCCTCACAGAGATTGGTTCACCACATTCGAACTAGTAAATGCCAAGGTGAAGATGGCAAACTCGGGACAACAACAAGTTGAAAGTATAGGAAATGTCTCCATCAATATGTTTGATGGAAAGAAAAAGACTTTAACCAATGATAGATTTGTGCCTGGAGTAAGAAAAAACCTGATATCTGAAAGTATTTTTGATAAGCAAGGATTTCAGATTAGATCTAAGGATAGACTTAGAGAAATCCTAAAGGATGAAAGAGAGATCATAAGAGGAGTTGAAAGAGGTGGGCTCTACTATGTGATAGGCACTACTGAAGTGAACCTAGCTACTAACAATGGAGAGCCTGATTCAACTAAGCAATGATACTCAAGATTGGGACATGCAGGGAACAAGAATCTCTTGCATCATTCTAAATAGGGACTGATTCTAGAAAAAAGACATAAAAATGTTAGAATTCTGTGAATCATGTGTGTTAAGAAAGCACCACATGACAAGTTTTCAGAAAGGAGCAAAGAGGGCTAAAGGGATCATGGAATATGCACGCAGTAATCTCTGGGAGCCAACTCAAGTGTCTACTGCAGGAGGGAACAGATTTTTCATGTCCATTATAGATGATAAGCCTAGGAAATACTACTAGGCCTATCCTATGAAAAGCAAAGCAGAAGAGAAACATGCTTTAGTAAAGCACCTAAGAGTCACGTGGGAAGCTTACATGAGAAGCACAAGTAGAAGAATTAATAAGCGTGGACTTAAACAACAGAATGCATACAACTTCTTCAACAGTCTATAAATACACACGTCCATACACAACAAAATGCATACAACTTCTTCAGCAGTCTATAAATACACACGTCCAGAGTCACAATACACACACTTTACAGATACATGCAAACAATTATCTGATTCAAGAGAGAAAAAAAGGTTTAAGAGAGTGTTAGAGTACTACAGAGTTTTGAGAGAACTTTTCCAGGTGTTTACAAACACTCATTTTTTGTAACTATTCTTTTCTTAAAGCTAGTAGAACCATAAGTTGTGAGATCCTTAGATGTTGATAGTATTTAAGCTATCGAACTAAATAAATACTGTCTTCTTTACTTTTCGGCTACCCTTTATTTCTGCAAAATCAAATAAGTGTTATAGTCTTTGTGACAACTACAACAAAAAGTTATAAAGATACTAATATAGAGCGTTACGAGGACTTTGATATTTATAATTGGACTGTCGGGAGCAGCAATCTGTAACTATGCTTTACTGTGAGTAGTTCTCTAGTTGACAGATAATGCTGACCAAGCCACCGTAGTTTTGGCAAGTATATGAAAGCAAGCAGTACCCATTCTCTTTATCTTGGAAATTAAAAGAAGCATAATAAGATGTCTCAAATCTTGGCATTTCAGCCAATCCAAAAGTTACCTGTACTGAATCTACTCTCGCATTCCAATTCCTCAAAAAGTGTCATAGTATTGGTGATTTCTTTCACCACTATAATTTCTCCAATTGCTATTTGTTTCTATTTATTTTTTTAATTTTTAATTTAATTTTTAAATTTAATAAAAATCTTATTTATTTGAATTTTTATTTCTCTTTTTAATTTTAATTTCTTCTGGTTTTAAAATTTATAAAACTATAAAAAGTAGTTTTTGTTTTCTGTTTTTCATAATATGATTTACTGTAAAATAAATAAATATTATTTAATTATTTAATATATTAATTATTAATAAAAATTGTGAATAATTTAAATTTAATATTACATTTAATTAATTAAAACTATGAATAATTTAATTTAATTTAATAATTTATTTTTTTAATTAATTAAATTATTTTAATAATTATCAATTAACGTAATTAAATTTAAAACATCTTCAAACTATATATATTTCAAATAAAATTTTGATTTAATGACTAATATATATTAAAAATATATATTAGTTTTTAATTAAATTTTATTTTCAAAATTTTTCATTTTAATAAAATAAAATAAATTTTATTGATATTTTCATAATAAATATTATACAAGAGATTAAAATAATTTAATTAATTAAAAATAATTTATTTATAAGTTTTATCTGGCATGTAATTATTATGAGTAATAAAAATATAACTATATTGACATTAACAAACAAATAAGTTTTTGTTTTTATGTAAAAGAAATATAGAAATCAAAAATTAAAATTAAAATTAAAAATCACAATAGAAAAACAAAAGTGGAATTAAATGACCGTCTAATTTTCCAATTAATATTGTTAAATAAAAACTTGGTAGTTTCTTTTGTCATATGTCTTACAACAACAACAATATTTAGTAAAAATTTCGCTGAAGTGTGAGGTCTAGGGAGATATAATAGTATGCAATCTTACTCTTAATTAATAGAGAAGCTGTTTCCAAACGACCTATATGAAACAGCCAAAACAATCAAATCATATAAAAAACAAATAAATATATATAATAAATAGTAAAGAATAAATGAATAATAGTAATGAAAAATACTAAGTAAAAATGATAATAAAAATAAATAAGTGCAAGTGTATAAAATAAAATGGTCAAAAATAAAAATGAAAAATTTCAAAAATTCATAAATAAATACAAATAATAATGATATATAATAAAATAAAATAAATAAAATCAAAACAATAACTACAAAGATAAATATAAATATATATGTATACATGTATATATAATAACAATAATCATAATAACACGGATATTCATAAGCACAATAATAAATTATTATTATTATTAGTGATGGTAGTAAAAATGATAATAACGATGACATGACGATCATGATGATAATAATAATAATAATAATATCTTAGGCTAATTACAAGAGACAAAAGATAATGGATAAAAGAGGACTATTAGGATCTTTTTACGAGAGATCTTTTATCTTATAAAGTTAAAATTTTTAATTGTGGGTTATATATTTAGTAAATTCCAACATTATCATATCATTTTTGATTATCTCTTCTCAATTTTTCTTAAGTATTCATATTTTTTTCTTACAATCGCTAAGTACGATCCTTTCGTATCTTTTTATTGAAATATTTGAGTGTCTCCTCTTAACACGACCGTCCCACCTAAATCTTGTTACACGCCTTAAATACGAAAATTCAATATTAATTTGAAGACTCTCATTTTCTGCGCGCAAAAAAAGGAACGTTTTGTGTCCATTCAATTCTGGAAAGCCACGGCTGAGTGTTCAAAATTAAATTGCACAATACTAAATTGACATTTCATATGGTAGATGACCAGGGGTATTCGTGATTATGACTTTCAACTCCTCATGTTCTAAAAATGTAAACAATTTGGGGTTTCGGGCATCAAGAATGGAACTTTATCTTTCGCCCAGAGTCCAACGATAGCGATAAGACGAAGCTTTTTCACATGGTACGTCGCCCTTAAACCTAAGGGGAAAAAGGCATTAAATACACAAAGTTTTGACAAGTCAACATAGGGAAAAACTAAAGCCATGAGAGAGAAGGCAGTTAAAAGAGAAATCGGAAATTTTAACAGTAGGAGGGAGTGAGGGACTTGAACATCAGCAGATGAATGAGTTTCTACATACGAATCCATATCAGAATATAACAATTTCATTGGACTATTCATGTCCTTAGAATCCATATCGGAATATAACAATTTCGTTGGACGATTCATGTCATTTTTCTGTGGATTGAATGCCGGATCAACTGCAAATTTCCTTCCAACCCATGGAATCTCGACAAGCAACTTCCCCTATACCTATTAGTTATTCCTTTTCTACGAACATAAGCATAATCAATTAAATATATCTTTTATTTTATACATATTTATTTTATTAACTAACCTTTAAAATAAACTCTATGCGATAAATATGTTTTACAAATAAAAATACGATGTAATCATAATTATAAAATTTATATTGCATTTAAGTCGTCGTCGTCATCATTATCATTACACTCAGTCTAAAGTCTCGAAATAAAGCAGAGTTTGGAGATATCTAATAGTAAGCAGTCTTACCCCTAGATAGTAGAGAGACTGTTTCCGGTAGACCCACAATGTAGATGTGACAATAAAGGAGTGATGCAGGTTAAAGAGTAAATAAGTAAAACTTACACGCTAAAAGATTATGTAAATAACATTACAATAAATACATAAATAAATAAAAATAAAATAACCAAAGGATGTACCTGATATGGTGTCCAAATCTGCTAATACCTGAAAACTAAAAAATAAACAAAAGATATACTTGATATGGTGTCCAGATTTGCTAGTACCTGATAAGCTGCCAAGTCCGACTCTTCTTGTCTCTAGTCAAGTTAGGAGTCCTTGCTCAGAAACCCTGAGGATATGACAATCCTACGGTTTCAGATGACCTTGCGAGATCTTTCCCCATACACTTATCCTAAAAGGCCAAGTTGTAGGGTCAAATGCCTTGTCCAAGCCTTACCACTAAAAAAGACAGAAAGGACATAGGGTTGTTGGTCTTCCTACGCAGTACTTACATATCGCAAGCTTTAAATTAGACCTCTCTTGATAACTTACTCAACTGTTTTGGTGCACGTTAAAGGTTATCCTTTACTCTTATCCGATCATGCTAGAGTTTTCTATTTCTCTTATCCGATCTTGCCAGAGTTTTCTATTTCTAGCCACTACCTCAGTAAGGGCCAAGTCTGACATATCTTTTTTGATCACTTCCTTCTAGTTCTTGTATGGCCTCCCTTTTCGCCTTTTGTAGTCACTAAGGGATATTTTCTCACAGCATCGCACCGGGACATCAGAAGGCCTCCTGCACACATGCCCAAACCACCTAAGCCTTGTCTCTCTCAATTTGTCGGCAATACTAGCCACCTGTAGTCTGTCTCTCACCACACAATTTCGAACCTTATCTCTTTTTATAATGTCACACATTCACCGAAGCATACACATTTTGGCTACTAACAATTATCTTGTATGTCTATGTTTGACGGGCTAACACTCTGCCCTATATAATATGGTTGGCCGAATCATTATTTTACAAAACTTCCCTTTGAGTTTTACAAGATATTGCATTAAAGTATTATCCTTAAATTATTCTTAGTTGTTACTTTATTAAAGTTAGATATTATAGATAGAAAAGATTAACAATTGTTATGTTTTTGCCTTATAAAAGCAAAAATCAATCTCATAAATTAAAGTATGTAAATACTTAAGTGAGTATTTGTTAAATAATAAGTTCACTGAACTAATTTAATGTGAAAATTTATTGAAAAGATTACTTGTATATCTATAAAATTTATTATTGTAATGAATGTGACAGAAAAGATGGAACGCAAAGGTGACAAATGACTAAAATATTTTATTGAACAGAAGCAGTCTTATATAGGCTCAAAGTACAGTAAGAGGAAAGTTTGTTACAACAAACTTTGTAACAGAAAGGAAATAAAAGAAACAATAAAAAGGAAAAAGATAAGACAAGGTATTCGGGCAAGGCCCAAACAAAAGACAGAAAATACAAAATAAAGAACATAAGCCCAAAACCATGTAATCCATCTCGTAATACCCCACCGCAAGCTGGGCGGTAGAGGTCAGAGACGACACCGAGCTTGAGCAAGAGTGTATGAAAGTCGTGATGAGGGAGAGCCTTTGTAAAGATATCCACAAGCTGAGCCTTTGAAGTGACAGGGAGTAGATGAAGGATACGTTGTTGAAGTTTTTCACGAACGACATGACAATCAATGTCGATGTGCTTTGTCTGTTCATGAAAAATGGGATTCTTGGCAATATGGTTGGCGGAGTGGTTGTCACAGTACAGATAAGCCTGCTAGGGGTGAGGCACGCCAAAGTCACGGAGGAGATAGAATAACCACTGTAATGCGCAAGTGGTGGTGGCAAGAGCACGGTATTTGGCCTTATAAGAACTTTTGGAAACAGTGGCTTATTTCTTTGATTTCCAAGAGACCAGAGAAGCACCGAGGAAGATGCAATAGCCTGTGAGAGTCAGGGCAAGTTTCCCAGTCAGAGTTGGAGATGCCACAAATTTGGAGAGGGGAATTGCTTGGGCAGTGCATGAATTAGGAAAGTTGCTAGACAGCAAAGGAGATATCAGGGCGTGTGGTGGTGAGGTAGATTAATTTGCCGATGAGATAGTGGAAGTAGGTTTCATCAAGGAGGGGTTCACCACCGGAGCTTAATGTGGTGCTGGATGCTAGAGGAGTGCATGCAGGTTTGGAAAGCAAAAAACATGTGTCATGGAGGAGATCAATGATGTATTTACGCTGACAAAGGTTAATCCCAGCTGAAGAGCGAGCTAATTCCAGTCCCAAAAAATATTTAGCAGGGCCTAAATCTTTTATTCGGAAGACATCATTAAGAAATTTTTTGGTGGCTTTGATGGGTGGCAAAGTATACCAGTAAGATAATGAAGGTGTCCTGGAGATCCTTTCAAAACATGGAGTGGTCAGATGTGGATTGGACAAATCCGTCAAAGAGCAAGGCGGAGGTTAGTTTGGAGTGCCATTAATGATTGGACTGCTTAAGGCCATAGATGCTCTTCTTGAGGTGACGAACCATATCTGGATGAGGAAGGACCAAACCTTGTGGAGGGAGCATGTAGATTTCTTCAGGTAAGTCACCATGTAAGAAGGCGTTATCTATGTCTAATTGGTGGAGGAACCAATTATATGTTGTAGCGATAGCTAAGAAAAGTCTTATGGTTATTGTTTTGACAACAGGGGAGAATGTGTCAGTATAGTTCAGGCCTTCCTGTTGAGTATAGCCTTTAGTGATGACCCTGCTCTTGCATCATTGAAGAGTGCCATCCGAATAGAATTTGTACTTGTGAACCCACTTGCAAGTAATGGGAACCTTTCCTGGAGGTAAGAAAGTGAGATCCCAAGTGTCATTTTCTTTTAAAGCTTGTATTTCTACATGCATAGCATCTCTCCACTCTTGATGTTGAATTGCTTACTTATAAGTAGTAGGCTCCTTAAGAGAAGAAACCTTAGTTGAAAAAACATAATGTTGTGAACTGAGATGGTCATAGGAAAGGACAGAAGAGAGGGTACGAGGAGAGGTGAGGGAAAATGCGGGGCAATCATAGTCAACAAGATGAGAGGGGGGGTTTAGAAGACCTGGTGGAGTGACAAAGAGGGCGAGGTGAAGGTGGTGGGGAGGAGGGAGTAGGAGAGAAAGAAGAAGAAGGACAGAAAGGAGAGGTCAAAGAATCAAAGGGGGTAGGAATTAGTAAAAGGTGGTGTAGTACATATAGGGAGAACAAGAGAGGGGGGCGGGGGGAATTTTGTTGATTAAATAAACTGCATGAAGTACACAATCTACCCAGAATTCTGTAGGTAGATGTGCCTGAATTTTCAGGGCTCTGGCTACATTGAGTATATGCTGGTGTTTTCTTTTGACTCTTCCGTTTTGCTGTGGTGTTTCTACACATGTTGTTTCATGCACAATGCCTATTTCTTTGTAAAAGTTTTCCATTGAAAATTCTACACCATTATCACTATGAATTCTTTTGACTTGTTTGGCGAATTGTCTTTCCACGTAAGAGCAAAAGGATTTAATCAATTCTTTGGTTTCAGATTTTAGTTTCATCATATATATCCATGTCATTCTGCTATGGTCATCCGCAATAGTAAGAAAAACTTTGTAACCAAGGATAGAAGGAGTATGATAAGGTCCCCAAACATCAATGTATATGAGATTAAAGAAAGAAATTGCAATAGAATCATTAGGATAAAATGTTAGTCATTTCTGTTTAGAAAAATGACAAACATCACATTGATTCATAAACTAAAAGGGAATGGAAAAGTCTATTTTAGATAGAATTTTCATTCTTTGATTGGAAATGTGTCCTAATCTGGTATGCCATAACTAGTTGTGTAAAGAAGCGTTGCAAATTGTGGTGCTGTGATTTGAATGTGGAGGAGATAAGTAGTAGAGACCATTGATATGTTTAGCAAAATCAATAATCTTCATAGACTTGGTGTCCTGAATTTGACAAGAATCAAAGGTAAAAGTTAGTGTACAATGGCAAGAGCTGGTAAGCTTACTGACTGAAATGAGGTTGAAAGAAAATATAGGTACAAAGAGAACATTGGTGAGGGTGAGAGAAGAAATGTTAACTATTCCTATGTGAGTGACATAAACAAGGTGACCATTTGGCAATTTAACTATAAGGTAATCTATTGTTTTATAGGCGGAGAGAAAATCTAAGGAACAGATGATGTGATCTGTTGCACCAGTATCTAAGATCCAAGTGGATGACCATAAAGCAGAAGATGAAGCAGGGTGGAGTGTACCTTTGTTGACAAAGAAGGTATTGATTTGAGGTGAGGTAAGAGATTTTCCTCTTGAGTCGGTGTCTTTGTGTAAAAGTTGCATTAATTGAGCATATTGCTCTGCAGTGAGATTGTAGTTGGTAGATTCCTGAGATGAGTTTTTGCCGAAGGAAGCAATATCAACTTCTGAGGGAGACTGGCCTAAGTTAGTCTCTATTTGATTGATTGTACTGAATTTATTCTGGCTGTTGTCTTTAGCTGGGTAGGATTGTTTGCCATTAAGGGAAAGGTTAGGTAGATATCCATGCTTACGGTAACATTTTGCTTCTATGTGACCTGAATTCCCATAAAAAATGCATATTGGTTTCTTATTCTATAGATAGCCTTTCTTTGAAGCTGTTTTACCGTAAAAAATTTGTGGATCAATGTTGGAAGAGTGTTGAGATGCATTGTTCAGCTGTCGTTCATATTTTGCAACCATAGCAAAGACTCTTTTAATATTAGCTAGAGGATTTATCAACATGATATGAGACTTCATAGTAGAAAAGGAGTCATTTAAACCTTTAAGAAATCTTATGACCCAATCTCCTTCTTGGTAGTTTTTAATGATGGTCAAAACATCACAAGTGTAGTGAGATTGACATTTGCATTTAGGAATGGGACTAAGATTAAAAAGCTTATCCCATAGCATTTTAAGATGGGTATAGTAATCTGAAACAGACATTATACCTTGTCGAAACCTCAAAATTTCTTCTTGAAGATCTACAATTCTAAAATAATCTATTTGGGAAAACCTACCTTCTAAGTCATTCCACACTTCCATTACAGAATCAAACCAAATTACACTCTGTGTAATAACGTCTGTTACTGATCTCAGCAACCATGACAGAACCATTGTGTTACATCTTTCCTAGTAAACAAATAAAGCATCTTCCCTGTGAGGCATTAAAATAGACCCATCAATGAATTTAAGTTTTTTTAGATAGCAAGGCCATCTGATTAGATATGGCCCACGAGTGATACCTTATTCCAGTTAAGAGACAGGAAACTAGGATTATTGAGGGATTTTCATTAGGATGAAGATAATAGGACTAGATAAGTGGTCTTTTAGTCTGAGAAGGTGTTGATTATTTGTTTA
>JANIIA010000001.1:35338840-35353708 GCA_027478495.1 Erythroxylum alaternifolium
ACTTGTGGATCAATGTTTGAGTAGTGTTGAGATGCATTGTTCAGTTGTCGTTCATGTTGTGGAACCATAGTAAAGACCCTTTTAATATCAGGTAGAGGATCTATGAGCATGATATGAGACTTCATAGTAGAGTACGAGTCATTTAAACCTTTAAGAAACTTTATGACACAGTCTCCTTGTTGGTAGTTTTTGATGATGGTCAAACATCACAAGTGTAGTGAGGTTCACATTTGCATTTAGGCATAGGTCTAAGGTTAAAAAACTCATCCCATAGCATTTTAAGATAGGCATAATAATCTGAAACAGACAATGTACCTTGTCGAAAGCTGAAAATTTTCTCTTAAAGGTCTGTTATTCTGAAAGAGTCTATTTGGGAAAATCTACCTTCCAGGTCATTCCACACTTCCATTGCAGAATCAAACCAAATTACACTATGTGCAATAGAGTCTGTTACTGATCTTAGCAACCATGAAATAACCATTGTGTTACATTTTTCCCCGTAGACAAACAAAGTATCTTCCCTATGAGGCATTAAGATGGAACCATCAATAAATTTAACCTTATTTTTAGATAGCAAGGCCATCCGAATAAATCTAGCCCAAAAGTGATAGTTGGTTCCAGTTAAGAAAGAGGAGACAAGGATTAATGAGGGATTTTCATTGGGGTGAAGATAGTAGGGACTAATTGGGTGGTCTTTTGGTATGAGAAGGTGTTGATTATTTATCTAATTTGGATGTGTAGTGACATGAGCATAGGAAGCTCCTGGTCTTGACATAATGAAAGCACAAAAGAACAAAAAGTTAAGCTGAGAAGATTTGGACAAAAAAATGTGAACAATTAGAATGGTTTGATGATAAAGAAAGACCAAGCAGTGGAGTGCTGCTGCTCTGATACCATAACAGAAAAGATGGAGCACAATGGTGACAAACAACTCAAATATTTTATTGAACAGAAGCAGTAGTATATAGGCTCAAAGCACAGCAAGAGGAAAGTTTGTTGTACCAAACTTTGTAATAGAAAGGAAATAAAAGAAACAATAAAAGGGAAAAAGATAAGACAGGGTATTCGGGCAAGGCCCAAACAAAAGATAGAAAATACAAAAATAAAGAACATAAGCCCAAAACCATGTAAACGAAATTATGCTAGGGTTCCATCTTATAATAGAATGTACGAGTGATAATTTAACTTGAGATCTCTAAAACATTTCGTATATGAATTGTTATATTTTAATACTACTTAGAACATATCTTAGTCAAAGGTAATTCAATTATTAGTCATTCGATATATTAATTAATATGATTGGACTCAAATATAGTAGACACTAATTTCATTTTCTATGTTCAGTCATAACATTATATGATAAAATGATTAAATTATACAAAAAAGTATGTACATAATCATTAGTCAAAATTATTTTGATATTCCTAATATATATTTAGATAGCTATGTTATGTTGCCAAATACTAATCTTGATCTATAGATATAAATTGTTTAGTTAATGAATTAAAGATGAATTAAATAAACTTAATTTATCTAATTTTAAATATGATTTAGGGTTATAATTTATATCAATTACTAATATATGTACAAACATAATTGGTTACACAAATAACGGTTCCAATATTAAAAAGTAATTTAATTAGGTTAGACTAGATTGTAAAGTTTGACAAACTTAAAAAATTAAATATGAAATATCTAATAAATATAGACTAACATGAGATATTGAATCTTATTTGAGCCTAATTAGTATTTAATTAGTATTGATTATAATTAAAATTAAAGTTTAATTGAAATTATAACTATAGTTCTATTAAATTACCAAAATACTTAAACCCTAATTAGATATAGATTTTATAGATATAACACTTCTTATTTACTCCTCTCTATACTATTTGCGGAGTTTTCTCAATTAATGTATGTGGATATTGTTAAAGGTTAGAAGTTTATACAATTACATTGAAGGTGATGAACCTAGTTTAAAATTCAATTTGGGAATAGCAATAAGAAAAGGAATCAAACTTTATAATAAAATACATATTTAGATTTATAATTTATTGTGTTTATACACTAATCAAGTTATAGATTAAAGTGATTTTGAAATTCAAGAAATTCAACAAAAATTTTTATTTTTCTTCCACTGTGTATGAGATGAAATCTTACTCCAATTTCCTAACAATTTACATGAATGTATGATCATAATAAACGAAATATCTTAAATATCATTAGTCTTTGTATAAAAATCCTTTACTAATTTAGATAAATAATTTAAATTTTCTTATATATATATATATACTACTTAACTCAATACATGTTAATTCTTTTTAAAAAAATTATTCTTTCTCTAAATATATTAAAGTTACTTACTACCCATGAAAATGTAAATTAATAAATTAAAGCCGCTTCACAATCCAGAATATGTAATGAAGTGTGAACATATCATATTGCTTAGATTAATCCGGAAAGGAAGACCGGAAAGTTTAACAGAAAGGATCCCCATCATTGCTTAGTGAGAAAGGATCAAACTCCTGCAAACACATCCAGAATTAATACAAAATCATAGTTTCGTTGTATCCAAGAAGGAACTAGGGGTATGAAATTCAACAATAAATGCTTGTATCACTAACATGCTAAAATTTAGATAAAATGAGTATCTCAATGACAGAAAAAGCAAAGCCCTGCCCAAATTGTTTATTCTCCTGAAACGGCTAAACCTAAATCCTAACGTTAAAAGCTTCGACGGTCATGCAAGATCAAGAAAACAAATTGCAAATTACGCACAAGTCTACATGACAAACGAAAAACGAAGTGAAGCTCTAGCCAACTCAAATTAAATCCAGGAGAAGGACGAAACGTATGTAACCTCAAACTGCACAATCATCAAAATTCCGACAAAAAATCCTAACCAAACCCAGTTCACAGAACAGAAATTATTAAATTACACTGTCAACAAAGAGCTAAAAAAGAAGAATGTAGAATCAAACCCACTCAATCGGATCAGCAGTGATAACAGCCATGTGCATGCCAACAAAGACTATATCTTTCCAGTAAGGTTGCCTCTGCAAGGGAAATACGAGACATGGTTCGCAATCAATGTACCTCCTCCATAGGTGGTGCTAACTGGGAGAAGAACATCCAACGCATGCTTCACCACCCTGTCCTCTTCTGTAACAAGTTCTCCAAGAGTTTCTTCAATTCTAGCCATCTCAGGAACGCATATGGGGTATACGATTTATTTAACGTGATTGTTATTAGAAAGTATAATTGTCTTCATTTTTTCAATTTGTCAATTAAATTCTGTTAATAACTCTAAGTAGGTTAACGTTTTGAGTTTAGTTTTATAAAATCCTAACAACTGTAAAAATTAAAATATTATGAAAGAAAGAAATAGAAAATATAAAAATTAACACTTAAAATTAAATTTAATTAGCCAAACTTACAACTATTTACAGATGTATATAACAAGCCTAATTCTTAAGAGAATAATGACGAAAAACAAATCGCCGATGTCATCTAAATGATAATAAACAACATTTACAGACTGATAATAACGAAAGGATATCTTAAAGATAAACAGTTTTATTTTAATAGTTATTTATTTATCATTATAATGTTAATAAATTATTTAGTTAAATGCAACGAGATTTTATATATTTGGATTTTTTCATTTTAGTTTTTATATTTTAAATTATCACTTATTTTCTTATGGTATTGATTAATTATTTCACACATAACATAATACAATTGTTTAAATATAATGCTGTTCTAAATTTATGAATAGACAAAAACTTAGCAAAGTATAGCGAATTGAATAGTAAAATAATTGAGAATAAATTATAGTTTTTTAAAAATATAAATTGAAATAAAAATATTAAATTACAAGAAAGACTAGTATAATTTATTCTAAATTATTTTCATTTTTCAGATCTTGATTCATCTCTCTGCCACTAGGCTAATTAAAGCTTCCCAGGCCTGTTTCTGCTTACAAATTTCCTAGGCTCCTATCTAATTAGGCCCAAAAGTCACGTCCAACTTCTTCAAGTTTGATTCCATATGAAACATGCTTTCCCTACATGCTTCTTCAACTTGGATTAAAGAATCGCATTTTCCTCACCTATCAACTTTCACCAGTTGATGTCTGGTAGTTAGCTTTCTTTTCATTTTGACCTCGACTTGAACAATTTCTATTACCTCAAAAGATGTCCTTTTTAGTTGAAAGTATGGAGGAGATAAAGCACGAATAATGCTAACTTTGAAAGCCTTAAATTTCTTCTTCATCATCATTTCAAAATGTGTGGGTCACTTATGTTCTGCTTGATTTTGCGGAAATAAAAAATTGTTGGGATTAAACTGTTTGATCATAATCTTCCTGAAAGGTTATTTGTTTTAATAACGAAAGTAGGCCTAACTAATCCAAACTTAAAAGGAGGAAACCAACAAGGCACTACCTAGTACCTACTAAGAGATTGAAAAATCATTTAAACCAAAAGCTGAAGAGAGGTTTAGAAAATGATTCAAATGTCTAACAAATGTATACGCATCATTATGAGGAAGTGTTAAAAGATGATGTAAACAAATATATTGTTGTTTATTATAATGACTAACAAATTTTTTAAATTATAATAAACTACAACTTTGTTAATATACCATAAAATAATAAAAATTGAACAACACATAGTGAAGAAATAAATTCAAATTCAAAATTTACATTATTGCTAAAATATGATTAAAATATTGATCTAACAAACTTATATCAACATTAGTGTTTAGCATAAATATATATTTTATTGTTAAAAATGCAATATGGTAGTTAATCTAACACGAATACTATGTGATAAGAACTAGAGGTCCCTTTATTACAATTAAAATTATTGGAAAAAATGAACCATAATTTTAACCTTAGCATATGTTTCGTACACCAATTTAAAGATTGGGGTGAAGAGGCATTTATATAATATAGGTAATTCTTAATCAGTTAGAATCATTTACTTGTTACAGTATTAAAAGTTACCAAAACTGCAATCAAAGGTGAACCATTTAGATCCTAAGTACTAAATTTCATCGTAAAAGGAAGTTCTTTTAAATCAATTGACAACATCGGCTACAAATTAACACGTCCTCCAAATATTTCCAGCATAAGTACTCTAATATTTCACTTTTATTACATAAGAAGGCGTAATACTAACTTGAGTTTAATAACTAAATATTTATTAAAATAATTTGATAAAATTATAAGGTCTTTTAATATATATTTTATATAATTTTTGGTAAATTTAAACCATAAATTTATTTTTAGAATAAAATTAATGAAAGTTTTTATTTTTTAGCTTTTATTATTTTTATTCCTGTTATTTAAATTATTCATAAAACTTTTAAAAATTTTAATTTTAGCGAATTAATATCTTCTTATTTTAATATAATTCACTATTAAAATTAAGCTAAAATGTTTTTCCAGATTCCTTAACAATCAGTCTCATAATAAATGTATTAAAATAATTTGATAAAATTTTAATAAAATATTATATTTAATATTTCTAATATAAAAATTTTAAAAATAATTTCTTTTTTTTAAAAAATAAAAACTTTAGATCTTTCATCACGTATAAAAGCACAAAAAAGTCTGTATTTTACTTAAATTTTTAAAAAGCAATTAATATTTTCCAAACTTTTTTCTCGGTTAATTATTACTGACTAATCTGAGTATATATACGTATTGAATAAAATAACACTTATAGAACAAAACTTAATAATAATATTAAGATTTAATTTTGAAAAAATATTATTATGTTTTAATATATTGAAGTGGTGTATTATTAAATTAACTAATTACACATTTAATAATTTTTAATATAATTTAAAAAAATATACATTTAATAGGTCCATGAAATGAATCCATGATTTTGATTTTATTAATTTTGAAAAATAAAAATAATATTTAAATAATGATAATAAGAATATTTAATATATAAATTTTAAAACCTTTATTTTTTAAAAAATTTTGAAAACGTTTATAACTCATCCATATCTTTTACCTTATCTGTATCTTTAACCTTTTCAGTATTGTTTCAGAAGAAGTGTCACCATAGCAACAGTGACTGTTTAAGCAAACCTTGAGAGAAAAGAGACAGGGTTCCATCGAACGAGGGAAATTGAGAAACGATGAAGACAATGGCACTGATTACTGATTTTGGGTAGAACTTAGAAATCTGAGCCCCATGTCCTTCCTTTCTCTCTCTCGCTGTTTCTCATCACTATTCACCATATCTCTCTGTCTCTTTCTCTTGCACACGCACATACGCCAATCACAAGATAACATGCATCTTATTTGCTTCGATTTTGATGCATACAACTTTTTTCATCCGAAGAGCTCACATGCTGTCCTTTTTTATTCTTATTTTTCAAAACTCTCATCCGTGATAGGTAAAGTGAAAGAAGGAAAATAAACATATATATATTGTCACTTTCACTACATGGACTCTACACTGTCTCTGCATGAAGCTTTATATATATTTGCAGAGAGAAAAAGATAGAACTAAACCATGGACACTGAATTCATGGTTGTTAAATGTTCTGATCATATGTTATATATTTATGTATACATAATACCATTCACCAACCCTGCAAGAGAGAGTTATACAGTAAAGAAGAAGTCGAGCAAGACGGGAAGAAGCAGAGAGTACTGAGAGGGGACCAGAACAGTGTGTACTTAATTAGAATTCATTCATGACTATAAATGTGCTCTCTTAGCTGGCTTAGCTTGTGGAGCTACGGATTTTATTTCTGGGTCCACGACAGAGTAAGGTTCAAAGGGTTTCGAGAAGTAGAGGAAACAATAATACGAGATCTCATCTTCAGATTCCATGAAGATGGTGTTCAACAATGTACGATCACTACTACAGAGAAGTTTACCCTACCCACTGCCGTTCTGTATATAGCAAACCTAAATTTGCTACCAATAAAAGCAAAGAGTACGTAGTTGTTAGTGTATGAAATGAAACTGAATATCAGAATTTGAAGTGACGATAAGTAGAAGTTTTTACATGATTGGTAATCAGCTTCTTACCGAATTGTACTACATATTTCATAGATGCTGGGACATAGGGGTCTATTGTAGCCATGCAGTTCACCTTTGGCAATTTTAGATGGGACTTAACCAGGAGTTGACCTACAGTGCCAGCAGGTCGGGTACGGAGCCAGGAATTAGCGGGGGCAAAATTTTTAAATCTTAAATTCAATTTTTAACAAAATATGTATTAAACTTTATTTTTCATAACTATAGGTTAGGTTTGGATTTGCAGTACGGTGCGGTGCGGTGAGAGCAAATACTTATTCAACACAATCATATGTTTGGATCGGCGGTAAACAATCGGAGGTTAGAGAAAAGTGCGATGTTATTTTAGAAATCAATAAGCAGAAAAAGAGTTGCAGTAGAAAATTGCTTCCGTGGTAGAAATTTCACTTTTAATTAATAAACTTCACTGCAATTATTATTTTTCATTATGCTCTTAATTAATATGAATAATAATATATTTTATAAAAATTTTATTTACTAAATTTATTTTATTTATATTTTTTATTTTAATTTAATATTTTATTATTTATAATTTTAAATTTTATGACTAATAATATTTTTTAATTATTTATACAACATTTAATGGTTTATTAAATCAATGGACTTTTTAGTCATTTTATCTTTTTTTAGCAACCGCAATTGTACCTGTCAATCACCTATCTTCACGTTTCAGCAATTACCAAAACAACAATCCCAAATACATACTCATTACTTCAGCAGGTTGATTTCAACAGGTTATCAACTACCACCACTCTCCAAAACCAAGCCTCAGGCTCCTCCTCCGCCCACGCCATTAGATCTTTGTCAAAGGTATCGATCACACGAGATATTTTAAACTCTTACTTTTATTAAAATAATTACACTATTTAAATAAAAATAATTATATTATATTTATTACGATTGACTGTGAAGTTAGAGTTTTAATATTATATTAATTATGCATAATACAATAACACTAACTTCATAAAAATTTTGATAATACGCAAGACTGAAATTAATTATGCTCATGTATAAATGGTTTTTGATGCACTTATATTTGTCAACAATCATTTGTTTGAAACGAAGAGTAACTTCAGAGATATCAATAATATGATACCCTTATCTGCGTCTTTTAGTTGTAAGGTAGTGTCCATTTACTTCTAAAATCCTCCCTTTCTACTAATTACGGAGTTAGTAGATAATTAAGGTTGGAGTATTTGTTTTTTTTCACCTTTTATAAAGTCCACCGTTGAGGCCATTTATGGTTGAAATGTAGATTTTTAGAATTTCTAGATTTACTTATGAGAGCTCAAATTAACTTATGTTGCATCATCAAAATTCTTAAAGGAGATCAAATACGAAATTAGATTACCATCTTCAAACAAATTCTTCCTAAAACATACTCAATGACTAGATTTCGACAAGTGATAAAAACACATGCAGTTAATTTATATGCAAAAATATACACATCTCTAACTGTGTAAAGATTAGGGATGCACTGTAATTATTAAATTATGTTATACTACATGGTAACGTTCTTCGTTTATTAAATCATATCCATCAAGAAATTCAAACCTGGGAAACATGAATGGTTGAATAAGTCCCCCCCAACCACCAGAACTTATTTCTGAAGCTCATTTAACCTAGAGTGAATTCACATCATAATTTGAAAAGAAATTATTTAAACATAGGCCTATGGCCTACCTCTCAGTAAGACTCTTACACAAATTAATGGGGGCATTACTCTTTTGAAAAGTAGAACCTGCAAAATCTGAGCATCTCATATGACAAAAGACACTTGATCTCCAAATGAAGATAACTTTGGATCCGGCAAGTGCCTTAGGAACCATAACATTTGACATTCTCCGGAAATCGAGGCATTCTAGAAAGGGAAGTGAAATGGTCCATAGATGTCTACCGGATACTGACATTGTCAAGCAATAGCTGTCCTACCCATAAATCTTTCTCATGTTTTTTCTCGTTAAAACAAACGTTATTCTGGTGCAGATGGAATAATACATTTTTAATTCTTAATCTTGTATCAACAAAACGCTTTTTACTTGAGATCTGCAGGTATAGATTCCTAATTGAAGATGAGTAAGTCGAAACATCCAAACTCTAAATCCAAGCTACATTTCATCTTCACTTATGCCCAACTTATCTAAGAATACTAATTCATAATCAGGACATAAATTCCAATTATCACTGTGACTAGATTAGAGAGTAATTAAGTGGAGAAACCTGCATGACGCACATTTTGAGGTTGTGGTACTGAAGCAGCTAGAAGAAGACTTATCATCAGTTATGTCTACTGCCCTTGAGGTACAGACCATATGTACATATCTATATAGACAAGATGCTAGAACACCTATGCAAGATTTGGTATGAGCGATAATTCAAGATTGGGTTTTTTTACTCAATTTATCTAAGACTAAAGACCATATTTTATGTCTATATAGAGTACTATTGGAAATTGATCTAAATATGCCTTGCTGTGGAAAGAGTAAAAGTTTTAGGGAACAAAAAGTAACTAACCAGCTTCAGTCACATATTGGAATTAGTAATAGAGCTTAGCTAAGCTAACTATGAATGAATCGCAAAATAAGCATGTTAATACAATACTAATGAAATAAATATTATGAACGTTTGCAACTCTAATCCTATCACCTTGAATTCTTTTAGTAGTTTACTAGTGGCGAATACATATTACGAATGTTCTTTTTGTTCTTTTTTATGAAATAGGACATATGACAACATAACTTGTTATAATCTCTAATGTCTCATGAAACGTTTTGTCACATTTTCTACTAATGGAACGTTGATTAGCTATCTCAAATCGCTATATTCTTATGTCTTCTATGAGGCTTAGCAAGCCAAATATTATAATACATAAAAAGTTTACAAAAAATAAGGTAACATGATTTATACTCGAATCCTTTTAACCTTGTAAAATTTTAAAGTTTTCAATTCCTTTTCAAGTTTAAGTGTTGTCTATACCCAAGTTCACTAATCAAGCTCTTCTTTTTCAATTTTCTGTAAGTTAAACACCAGCAAGCATATTTTGGCTAAGTGATGCACTTAGGAGTGTCTCTTTGCGTTGCCAAATTGATGGTAAGATACTAGTAAAAGATGGGTGCTTAGCCTCACCATGATACATAGCTACGTTGACATGTACCACTTCACTTAATGTACAAGTTGGATGGATGAGTGGTCTGCGTTTTATCTATTTATAAATTTTTTATTATTAATCTATTACTAATAATTAAGGTAAAAGTATCTAGTTTTAACAAGTAATACAATATTAAATAGGAGTTAATCTTTTGAACAAGCGATATAGATTAGAAAGCTTAAAACTACTAATTAGTCTAAATTAAAATAATAAAAAGTAATAACAATAATTTAAATTAATAAAATTTAAATTGTTACTCAAAAAAATCAATAACTATGAACTATGTAAGTTATTAAAGAACATTTAATCAAATATCAATGTTTAGACAAGTGCTTTCTTTAAAATTACTCTTGATTTCATAATTCAATTAATACGGAAATATTAGTATGGACAAATAGGATCTTCTAAACATTGAATCTATACTCTCTCGAAATTTAACTATTTATATATACAAATATAATATCTCTTTGAGTACATTAAGATATGTTAAATCTCATGAAAGGCTTTACCTTAACACAAAAAATCATTTAAGTTTCTTTTGAGTACTTCATTTAAACCCTATTTCTTAAGCCATGATTCACTCATAAGCAAGTTTGAGGTGCTAATAAGTGAATTGTAACAAAGTATAAGTGCTACCATAATTAAATCATGCAATAAATTTAACCAAAAGTAATTCACAAAAATAATTCATTTCATAAAATAAAATGAATCAATCTATACAAAAATAATAAAAAATTTTAATCTAAAAATAGAAAAACATTTATTCATGAATTATAGCTAAACAACAAACTAATAGATAAAAAACAAGGAAATCATAGTAGAGATAAATCTATATAAAAAATTCTAATTCAAATGACATCTTGATCCATTGAGATGATGTTTGAATCTTGATTCTTTGATGAAATAGTCTGGGAATAAGCCTCTTGTGAGTTCTAAGACTTCCTAATGGCTAACTATCACCTTTAGAGAGAAAAAATGTGTAAAGTGTGTAAAGTTTTCAAAAGTTTATTCAAAAATTAGGTTTTTCATATTTAAATATGATTTAACTCTCATGGACATGGATTGGGCCATGACTGTGGCCTGGGTCGTGGATCCTTATATTTTTTCGAGTGAGAGATATAGTCTTTGATACACCTATGTCCTTAGTGGATCCTCCTATGTCTCTTGTGATTAGTACACTATTTGTGGCATCATCACAACTTAATCATATTTCTCTATAAATTGTCTTCAATATGATGCAATTTCTCTCTATGCCATGTTTTAGGCTCTCTCTCTTTTTGCAGATCCATATAGTACACATGCCAATATAAAGGCGTTAGCTAGATTATGTTCCTTTAATAATTGTGATTTTCTCCACATTTTTACTTGAAATGTCCTCCAATTTTGAAATAATCTCATCTCAAGGACATTTTAGCATAATTACCTAAAAACTAAAAAATTAAGTAAAATAAGGTAATTTGACATGGAAATCAAACAAAATACTTTAAGAAAATATACACACATTTCATACATATAAAATTTCTCCATACCTAAGCTTTTACTTATTCTCAAACAAATCAATTTCAATCACTCTGAACTTAAATAGGTCGAATTCGATAAAAAGTTTAACAAAGGGAAATCAAGATTATCTATCATCCATCAATTGTATTGTTTATCAACTTGTTAGGAATTTATATACTTACACTAAATCATAAATCAAACCAATTCAATCCAAAAATCCTTAGTACATCAACTTACTCCACATTATTCAATCTAATATATAAAGCAAACATAAATAAATAAAGAAACTTCTATTTTAAAACATCTTTGTAATCCAAATTAATAGAAAAATAAAACTTGCTATCAATTATTTACAGATATACTACCTGATGTACTGTGGTCTGATCTCTTTTAGGGAAAGGTAGTGTGTCCAAGGGCTTCTTTCATCTTTTGGTTGGCAATCAAGAATAGAATTCAGATCAAGAGCCAATAGTATGGTAATACTGATACAACCTATTTATTGTGTACTATTGCTGTTGAGGACATGGATCATTTATTCTTCCAATACTAAGGTTATCTGGAGTAAAATCTTGCACATGTTGCCTTATAATTTTTGTGGCTATAATTGGGAGCAAATATTAATTTGGATCATTGACAATTCGGCATGGAGGAAACCCAATGCTCCTCTCTTCAAAGTAGCATTTACGATTCCCATATATATCATATGGAAAGAGTGGAACAACAGACGGTTTACTGATAAGAAGATAGAGCCAATTGGCTGATAGAGTTATCAATAGTATCAGAGCTTGCATCTATGCTAAACAATTGCAAGAGCTTTTGACTATGGATATGAAGAACTTGTGGGGCTTGTAATTTGTACATTTTCATACTAAGGCTATTTTTCTGGCTTTGCTATATGTAACTAGTTCTCCTTAAGAGTAAAGGCAAACAACCTTGAACTTATTGTAATGTAGTATTAGTTTCATCTATATAATACTTTATTCATTTTTTTTAAAAAAAGACTTGTTTACAAATCCCCTAATCTTTTGATGCAAAACTATTCACCTTATCATGAATACAACTATTTAATAGGTTAGTTATTGGTTCAAAAATTTACTAATACCACTGTTTAAAACTTTTTATTTGAGTTAATTTAATAGAGTGAATTTATTTATATTCACTTTATTCACACATTTTGTTTTTTATTTTATTTTTGTAAGAAACTAAAAATTATTTTAAAATATACTTCTAGCTTAAAAAATGCCTAATTATATATATAAGAAGTTTTATTATCCCTTTTCAAATCATTGGATTAATCTTCTCCAATCTTCTTTACTAATCTCATATATCTCAATACGTCAAGATTGACAAAAGCTATGCAACAACCTGTGATCATCCACGAAAGAGTATCAAACGTACCTAGATTCTTCATCAACTTATTTAAATAACTCCTTCTACAGTTGACTCCTTTCTTTCTAGCACTATATTTTATAAATATTTGGCAAAGTAGTAACCTAGGTTACACGAGCTCCTCTCTAGTATGAACTAAAAATAAAAAATATCTATAAGGGTCTCCGCACTATTTCTCTCCTTCCTTCTAAATACCTAAGAGTTAGAGATAGGATATAGGTGTTCTTAATTTGAGATGAGCTATATATAGTTATTTTCCTCGATATGACATTCAAAATTCTTGAGAAACATGGTTAATTAGCTTAGTTGGGATTTCAGCTACACCACCTTTGTAATCCTCCATTTTTATATACTTAGGTGTAAAGAACTTACATTGTATCCTATAATCATTAAACGACATTTCAATTAGATTTTCCTCCATCATAAACTTGATTGCATTTTTCTCTCTAACTTGGCATTCTAATTCATATTGAAACTCGTCAAAATTTTCAGGGTGGCCTCCTTATACAAATGCTTAGTAGTGTCAAAGAAAATGCTTCATCCCAAGTTGTCTATAGACCTCATTTTTATAGTTAAACTTATGGTTTTCAAAGAAACCCAATCCATATGTCTATTTGATTTGAAAAGTATATGTTTGAGGCATACACACCTTTCATTAACTGCAACATTCCACTACCACAAGGTACATACCCAAACATTCAAGAATATTCAAGTACATATCATATGATAATGGCATGTTAGGGAAAAAACAAATTCAACTTACACACGACATCATCTAACATAATCAGAAGTCATCAAATTTTAAAACTATTCATTGCATTCATTCACAAAGTCTACACTGTTTCTATTAGACAAATATTTACAAAACCTCATACAGGTTCTAACAAAAACTACAAAATAAAAGCTATAAATCTCTTACGTCAATTGACAGACCTCTAAGTCATAACTTAGTCCAAAAAGTTCTTCTAAGCCAGAATAAACACTCAATCTCCTGTCTCATACCTGAAAAACTACGTTGCAAATTTTTATAAGTTTTGCGAACTCAATGAGTGAACCATCATTGATGATTTCACCGGATTCACATACACAAATCACATATGAAAATTATTCATACAGAACATGAATATTTCAAATACTCATACTGTTATGGCGCATCATTTAATAAATGCGAATTAGATCATATATAAACACATACAGATGCATATGAGACTCCACATTCGTTATTAATGTTGTGATCGAGTGCCTGTCACATATACAAATACTGGCTCATTAGGCTCAGTCAGAAACATATATCACAGAGTATATCTTAACATGCCAAATCGTATATCACAGAGCAAAGCTCTACGTGTAAGCGCTTGATACTGGCCACTCCGGTCACAACATCTTTATCTAAGCATGCATTTTATGAAATGCATCAATTCAAAATTTACCACTTATCACAATCATGTATAAAACATAGTCAAATTTTCATAATCATCGGACCCAAGTCCAGCATTCAACTTTCGTTGAGAATTCACATAGCATAATACAACCATAATTATCAAACAAATCAGAACACTTCCAATACAGTCCCAAATATATACTCCTAAAACTTTAAGTCCAGAATTTAGAAACAACCACAACAGTTCAATAATTGGAAGCTTAACAAATCAAATTAAATCAATCCTAGGAAATTCATCTAGGTTGACTCAGAGTAAGCCTCCAGAAGCTATTGCTTGGATGGTCCATCAATGTCTGACTGGCGTCTGATGTGCTCCTCTAA
>JANIIA010000001.1:35353808-35366351 GCA_027478495.1 Erythroxylum alaternifolium
GTCTGATGTGCTCCTTTAAAACATACACAACACATTTACAATATATCACATTTTTGCACTAATGTAAGTAGTCCATTATGCGCCTGTACTTATATAATATGCACAATACATGTTCAATGATAATTCTGGGGTACTTTATTATGATCCTTATCAATAATTCATTCGGATATCAAAGCCCTCATTAATACCTTGTGTGTTTCCAATTGGACTAAAATAAAACAATGTCAAAACAATTTCATAATTTCGTTGACCACTTCAGATTTTTCTTCTAATACACGTACGAGTCAATTTTGCATACTAAATATGATAAAGTAAATGGCAAAATTAGGCAACAATTTATTATGTAAAATTGTTCAACCATGTCTTAAGTTTCTAATGACTCCTAAATCATCTAATTTGATTCAGTATATTATGAGTTATGTTAACAATACCACAGACTGTGTATATTTGAACATGTAGTTAGTACATGATCATACCCTCGAATTTTAGAACTTATATCTTTCAGCTCAGATATCCAAAAATTACAAACTTTATACAAATTTAAAGCTAAGAGAATAAGCTACAATTTGGTGAAGACACCTCAATCTAAATCGACATCAATACAGTTTATTCAATAACCACAAGACATGATTTCTATCCCTGGTAATGCTATAGCCTAAGCTAAGATGCAGTTTCATGCCAAATTTGAAAGTCTTAAAGATAGAATCAAAATTCGACTTCTTCAACAAAGTTGTAAAATTATGTCTCTAGTCTAATCTAAACTAAGAATTAACTTATTTGGAAACCTACAGATCAAGTTATAATCAGAATACCAAAGCATGTTCATGAAAATTTTCCAGTTCATAACATTCCAGCAGACTTTCATACTTTCATCCTATCAATCACTTTCAATTTAATACAGATAGCTCTAAATTTTTATGGAGAGAAAGAAAAAAATGTCTTAGGAATCTATTGATCTAAGTTTCAAGACATTTGGAGTTTGGATGAAAAAGTTATAGCCAAAAGACTTAGGGCTGTTCAATGAAAAACTCCAGTTCATAACCCATACATTTAACTACCTCCTTTCTCTCTCTCTAGCACGCAAATCTTCATCTTCTTCACCAAACTCAGTGTTTTCTTCTCCTTCCTTTTCCAACTTAATCACTTCTAAATCGTCTATTAAGCTTGTCTACACTCACTGTAACTTCCAAACAATTCAAAAACAATCCTAAACTTCAAACATCACAAATTCAAAATTCCACATTTTCATTCTCTCTCTATTGTCATTTTTCAAACGTTATTTTTTTTCAACCATTAATTTAAATGATCACTCAAAACCATTCTAACTTGTCTGTAGCTCATCAACATCCACAAGTAAAAACTCCAGGATTCACAATTAACATCTAAATTCATGTCTACTGATTCATAACAGATCAAAATAGACTAACACCAAAAAATAGGGTGTTTTCGGGTAAACTCAAATGCCAGCAACTTTCATTTTTTTTTAAGTTATTCATTTCCAGCAAAACCTCATTTCAATCATCAATTTTACATTCAAAAAAGGGTTCCCTTATCACCACGTCACTTAAGCTTGTTCCCATAAATCTAAACTCATTTTCATACATAAATAGTAATTATTACCCATGTACGTGATTTTTCAAACAACAACAGAACATACATACTTCATCACCTTGCATAAAATTGCTATACTGCCCAATCCAGAATCTATTCAACACAATGAGCAACAATTCCCAATTCTCACGTCAGTCATCTAAGTTATTCAACACCGAAACCAAGCATTTACGCATGTACAGTAGAATGACAGACTATAAGTCATCATTTTTTTCCAGCATTTTGCACTCTTCTTAAGCACAACTTAATTGATTCTTTTAGCTCCAACACTCCTTGACAATATCTTTCAAATTCTGATTCTTCAAACATGCAAACACAATATATATCCATATTCGGTTTTCTTATTCAAACAGGACAGAACATATATATGCCTCAATTTTCAAATCCATGCATGCATGTATATATTTACACCAGAAACTAAACATATAGCAAAGGCTACTTACTGGATTCAGCTATAAAGTCTAGAGAGTAACTCAACAACCCAAAGGCACAATCAATAGCTATTCGGTGATGAAAAACAGTGAAGAGGATTCAGTGAAGAACCGAAGCTTCAGTAACCTCTTCCTAACTAAAACATAATAGTACGTGGGTTCTTTGTATGCTTTACACTTGTCACTATTTACATGTACCACCTGTCACATAACCAAAACATAATACACTTGAATGTATTAAGATTTATGAAATCCCATAAAAGGTTCACCTTAATACTATAAAGATTGTGTATGTCGCTCTTAAGCACCCCTTTCAACTTCTATTACCTAAGTTGTGATCCACTTATAACTAAATTATATGTTGAGATTAATTAAATGTAATTCACAAAAATATATCACATCTTTTAAATTAAAAGAAATCAATCTATACAAAAATAAACATTAGACATTTTCCTATCAAAACATAGAAAAACATTTAGTCCCAAATCATAGATAAAACAATAAAAGCATCAAAAAAGACAATGTAATCATAGTAGAGATAAATATAAATGAAATTCATAATTTCCGTGACAACTTATTTGTTGAGGTGATATTTGAATCTTGATTCTTTAATAAAGATAGCCTTGGAATCAGCCTCCCAAGAGTTATTACACCTCCTAATGGCTAACCCAAACCCTTTGAGAGAAAAATATGTGTGAAGAGTGTGAAGTCTCCAAATTTTTATAAAAGTAGGGTTTATACACTTGCATACATTTAACTACTATAGACATGGTCTGGGTTATGTTTGTGGATCCTCCTGTTTCTTACAGGTGAGAGACACGGTCTTTGACACGTCTGTATCCCCAGGCTGTGAATTCTCCTATTTTTCTTTTGCTTAGCATACAATCTGTGATACGACTTTGACTCAGGACGTGCTGCACTTTAGGTTTTCTTCAACATCAAATGATTCCTCTATAGGTCATGTTTTGGGCTGTGTTGTTTTAACATGACTGATACATGAGCATGGATTACAACGTACTCTTCCAAAAACTTTGATTTTCTTGATATTTTTTGAAGTTATCGCTAATGTTAAATAATCTCATCCTATAATCAATTTATTACAATTATCTAACATTCCAAAAATAAAATAAACTAAAGTAATTTAACATAAATATCAAATAAAATATTTTGAAAATATATACACACTTCATTTGCAGGTCTATAGTTCACATTGCATGTCATGTTTTTCCTTTTGTAAAGAGTGTTGTCCTCAATTGGTAACCAATGTAAAACGCATAAATTTCCGGACTTTGTCTTGGACAAGGTTTTGGTCGTGTCATTGTCAAAATTGACTCATCCACGAGAGATACAGTTTTCAGTATTTTCTGTGCGTAACTTTAACCTTTAAACAATTCGTGGTTCCGAAGATGTAAAGATATTTTAGAAATCGAGAAATAATAAAGAATTTCGTGCTAACCATAAAGAAATCTATGACCTCAACAGGTGCAGCATATTCTATCGTTTGGCGACGCTATCTCTTGATCATGCATACATGCCTTCCTAAAAAATTGTAGCCCATAGATAAACACAAGAAATCATTACTGGAATTTTGATTAGATAAATGCCAAAAAGAACAACAAAATACAATTCCAGAGGTTAAAATTAGAGAAGGTATTGCATCTTGAGTATATGCATATAACAAGAAATAATTCGAACGCGAAATTTCAACTTTTTTTGGAACAAAACCTCACAATTTCACCATACCAACAACAATAACATTGAGTCACGAAGTTTAAAAAAGTTTAATCGTACGTGACTTTATTTTTATATAATAAAGAGGCTATTTATAAAACAACAACAAATTCACTATAACATTTACTTCAATTGAAATTAAATCCAAAATTTAATTTTAACGTTAAAATCTAATTCTTAAAACTAAACCAAAATTAAAAATGAATATTGACATATATCGAGCACATTTACTGTTTAGTCACTAAAGATTCATTGTTATGTTGCGAAACTTTAACTTTTACGTCAAAAAGAATTTGAAACTACTCAAACTTAGAACCCTAAATGGTTAGGTGAAATTCTTAAAGTATGTAACTCTAACTATAGAAAAATAGGGTAATTAATTGCCTAGTGAAATGGGCCTTAATTTGGTGAGTGAAGGGAATATTTTCTTTGCTTTAATCTTTGCTGAAAAGGAGGGTAGCGAAGTGTCAGCATAGAAGGAATAGGGTTCATGAGGACAGGATAGATCGAGACAGGAATCCAAGTGCCGACTCTTCTAATATGCTTAAGGACCGAAATTGTATTAGATCACATGCCGCGAATTTAGCAGCGAAAGGCTGGATATCGACGGCTGCCGAAGAATTATACCAAAACTATCCACCCAGAAAGAACACTAAAACGTTCAGATTTGGCAACATTAACTTATGGCAAAAGCATCCTAGTTTTTAATAATCTAGCCTTGGCAAGTACATATATAGCATGGCTTGGAAATGATAGTTTTGACTGCTCGGATATATATATTAGTCATTTGTACGTCTAGCATCTTATTGGATGGATCTTCTGGTAGGTTTCAGTTGTATTACAATGTGGCTATAGTCATAACTAGTTGTGTTGTGACAGTGTAGACTAGTAGTGGGGTGGAGAGCAATTTGTGACAGTGGTACTGGCAGTGACATCGAAATGTGATGTTGCCGACAATGCAAACAATTTGCGTAAATAGACATATAAAGCTGGTGATTAGTACTGTTACTTGTATTTCTGGCTTGCTAAAGCTTTCATTTTCAAATGGCTACGGTATTGTCACTATTTCTTTAATTGCTTTCGCAATTGACTGTATTGAATTGTCCATATTACTGGACATTCTGATCAAGTCCTACAATGACATAAGAGAGCCTTTATAAATTAAAAAATGTATTATCAAATTGAATTAAATAAACCAAAATTACATAGAAAATCTAAACTATACAATTGTTAGAGTATCTCATATTGATTAAACATGAAAATGTTTTAAGGTTTATAAGTGGTAAGGGCCAACGATTCAAATGACTAGTTCTA
Organism: Erythroxylum alaternifolium; assembly: GCA_027478495.1. Classification (NCBI taxonomy): domain Eukaryota; kingdom Viridiplantae; phylum Streptophyta; class Magnoliopsida; order Malpighiales; family Erythroxylaceae; genus Erythroxylum; species Erythroxylum alaternifolium. Next base: position 35,358,896 of record JANIIA010000001.1, read on the forward strand.
GTCATTTTGTTAATAATTGACCAAAGTCTAATTCTAATATGGTATCAGAGCAGATAATTGTCCGTCTGAATGTTCAGTCCCAACGGCCCAGTTCGGTTACCACTGTGTTTATTTTAAGTGACAATTGGATGTCCAGTCTCAGTTGTACTTGAAGGGGGTGTTAAAGTATCTCGTATTGATTAAACATTAAAATGTTAAAGGGTTTAAAAGTGGTAAGAGATAACTATCCAAATGACTAGTTCTAGTCATTTTGGCAATAGTTGACATAAGCTCAATTCTAATATGGTATCAGAGCAAATGGTTATCCGTCTGAATGTTCAGTCCCAATAGTCCAGTTTGGTTACCACTGCGTTTATTTTAAGTGACAACTAGATGTCCAGTCTCAGTTGTACTTGAAGGGGAGTGTTAGAGTATCTTATATTGATTAAACATGAAAATGTTAAAGCTTTTATAAATAGTAAGTGTTAAGATATCATTAGCCAAGTCAACACGCAGATATATTCTTGGCTCAAATCCATGCTGTTAATATTTTACTGTTTCTGTAATCTGTTATACTCCTTGATTTTTGTTATTTACTTTGATTTTCCTTTGATTTGATTAGGTTTGTATTTCTTAATTTGTAGCTAATTCATCTCCTGTAAATGGCTATTTAATAGCCACGGTTTTTAATAGCAAAAGATAACAAACACTTCCACAACTCTGATTCTTTTTATTTCCAGTTTGTACATGGTATCAGAGCAAAACCATGGTTGAATTAACAAATCAATTTTCTTCCCATCATACTAATGCCCAGCACTCCTTTTCTGTCAAATTAAAATCATCAAACTGTCTAGCCTGGAAAACTCAATTCCAACCTCTCCTCAATTATCACAATCTTAATTTAAACAAGACCAGCTTTTACACTCTTGGCTTCACTCCTCTCGCTCTGAAGAAGTCTTCCCATATATTGTTGGGTAAAATTCCTCTCAAGAAGTTTGGCAAGCTTTAGCACAATCTTTCGGTTCTGTCTCTCAAAACTGACAACTTCAAATTTACATTGAACTCCAAGAACTCAAGAAAAATGATCTCTCAATTTCTACTTATCTCCAACATGCAAAGGCACTCAAAGACGAGCTACATGCTGCTGGCCGACCCCTCTCTACGGCTGAATTCAATGCCATTATTTACAAAAATATTGGTTTTGAATATCACAACATCATTACTGCCTTGAACCTTCGTCCCAAACCTGTTCCTTTTCATGAGTTTCATGGATAGCTTGTTGCTCATGAAATACTTTTTAAAAGTTGTCATGAACCGCCTCAAGAAAATATGGTATCTCGACATTTCAATAACAATTCAATTCCTCCGCTGCTCCTATTACCAAATTCAAACCCCAATTGGCAACAAAATTCCAATTCTAAACCCAAAGGCCCGTGTCAAGTATGGTCTTCGAAGAAGCAGTCCACAGTTGCTCGATCCTCAACTGAGAGTGAATATCGATCCGTTGCTCATGCTACTTCTGAAATCATGTGGCTCTTATCATTATTATTTGAACTTGGGTATCATGTTTCTCCAGCAACACTGTGGTGCGACAACATTGGTGCAATCTACTTGACCTCTAATCCGGTCTTTCATGCTCGAACAAAGCACATTGAATTAGATTTTCACTTTGTCCAATATCAGGTTCAACGCAAACAGATTCAAGTCAAGTTCATCTCTGGTCAAGATCAAATTGCAGACATTATGACAAAACCTTTAAGTTCTTGTTTGTTCTTACGACATCGTGACAAGCTTCGACTTATGTGTTCATCGTCTTCAGCTTGAGGGGGGCTGTTAAGATATCATTAGCCAAGTCAACACGCAAATATATTCTTGGCTCAAATCCATGCTGTTAATATTTTACTGTTTCTGTATTCTGTTATACTCCTTGATTTTTGTTATTTACTCTGATTTTCCTTTGATTTGATTAAGTTTGTATTTCCTAATTTGTAGCTAATTCATCCCCTATAAATGGCTATTTAACAGCCACCGTTTTCAATAGCAAAAGATAGCAAACACTTCCACAACTGTGATTCTTCTTATTTCCAATTTGTACAGTAAGGACCAACTATCCAAATGACTAGTTCTAATCATTTTGGTAATATTTAACCCAAGATCTCAAGCTCAATTCTAATAACAACAGTATGAGAACTTACTTAGGAAAATATGCCCAATTATGCATATATTTATTCATATGTATACATAAATATCTTTTGATTTTTATCAATTATGAACCCATCTAGTAAAAATTTGTCTAACTTGGATTAAAAGTTCTATTATAGTAACTTATTTAATTGAAGTACATGCATCATTGCGCTAACACACATATTTATACGTAAATTTTAAGTTTTATATGAACTTTTTGTTGGATATCATCGTCAAAGTATGTTAATTAACTACAAAATAATAAAATAGAGGCTTAATTTAGAAAATGCTTCATCTAAATTTTAAAGAATAATAAATAAAAAATTTTCATCATATTTTAAGTTTTGTATGGTATACGTTGATAATGTACTAGTATTCTCTTCTTCCTCAGATTAATTTCAAACATACTAAAACTTTTACACATATCATAGAAAAGAATGTTATGGGTAACACCAAAAAAAAAATTAGTTTAATTTTTTAAATAAAAATTAGGTTTTTAGGAACTACATAAAGTAAGGAACAATAAGACCCAAGAAAAGAAGTTTAAACTTTAATAATAAAATTTCCAGTCAAATATTAGACAAAAAATTACAAAAATTCTTAAAAAGTTTAAATTATGTTATGAACTTTTATCTTAACTTAAATAGACTATGTAAATCTTTACACTATTATAAAATCTTCATTTATTTTAAAATTTAATATGGTATACATGATATTTGAATCCACTTCAAAATAAATTATTTCTCATAATATCTTCAAACGAGTAAGAATAAGTTTAGAGTTGAAATGAAATCAAACCAATATTATAGTTGAAGTTCAGTTCATCTGGTAAAATTCAAAACCTATTAAAACATTTTAAGTTATAGTTATATGCTAGTCTTTCTTGTAGTTGACTGATGTTCGCTTCTCTATCATTCATCGTTATGTCTATTATTTTTAAAAAGACATACAAGTAATAAGTAAAACTATACAATTTCTCCTCGTTAAAAGTAGGCACCAAACGACTCGTTGTGATGTTTATACTGAACCAATCTTTTTCCTTTACCCTACTGTCCCGTTTATGGAATATTTTCACGCATATATAATAGCTAGATCCTTGGCATTAGAATATGTATAAGTAGGCAGTATTTAAAAATTTTTGATATCTAAAACTGTGAAGAATAAACAACCCATTGATGCCCGGAAGGAAGTTGACTAAAATTTGTAATACATTCAATTTTTAAAATTCGTTTTCCAGTGGCTTTAGAGGCTGAATTCTAGAGGATAATTTTAAAGAAACTCATATACATAGTTATTATGTTAGTCATTTTTATTGTTTTAAAAGCTGGACTGGAAGTTAAACCTTTAAGATAAGAAATTTAAGGTTTAATAAATTCAACTGGTATTAGACTGTCATAAAACTGACTAAAGATTGAATAATATTAAGGAATTTAAAATATGATTGAAAGAGATTGTCTTTACTCATCAAAGAATTTAAAATTTAATTGGAAAATTATTAAATAAAAATTAATTAATTATATTTTATAAAAACTTATTAATTAATAAAAATTAACTGATTAATTAATAAATTGATCAGTTTTTAACAACATAAATTATTAAAGTAAATCGAATCGAAAGTTGAATGTTTCAAAATTTTTACAGTTGGATGGTTCAACACTGGCCAAACAGTTTTTTAATAAATGGTAAGTTTTGTGGTCATCAATTAACATTATTTAAAATACTTTTACATTCCTAAATTTTGCGTCTCAGCGGAATTTCTATTAAGTATTGTTGTTATTATTGTAAAATATTTTTACATGTCTATGAATAGTTTAAGATGTGTAAGAATGATTTTACAATACTACTCATAAAAATTACTAAAATTATAATTCCCTAATTTTTGCATTGAGGACAAGCTAGATTATATCAAATATCATGTTTATACGATAGATTTATTCCTAAGATCATGCTATCCACATTCCTCCTCTATCCTTTTCGTCTACTAGTTATGCTAATTTGTTTTTTGTTGAACACTTAGCGATATTGTTCCAAAGATTGTTCGCTATCCTATAAAGGCTAAGATCCCATTATCTTCAGCTCCGGGATTGATTGAATCATAGAGTTCAAAGCTTTAATGTACCTTATGATATTGATAAATCACTAATTCATTGTTTCCTGTCCAAGTTTTCAATAAAAGAAAATATGAAATAAAATGCATCTTTCTGGTTTGCGGATATTCATGTTTATTGCACCAAATCCAAAGAGATAATAGCCGAACAAGTCGGCTTTGTTTGATGTGTTAGATTCTGTATTCAGTAAAAGAAGCCTCGGAAACCAAGGATATAATCGTAGTAACCATATCCATGTATATGAGGTTAGGAAACCATTGTTTTGCTAACGTCTCCAGCCACTCCTTTCGATGTTTGTGAGTAACCGAGAGAAGAATAAGTAACATCAAGTGTAGAGTTCTGACAGTTGTCTACATCTTCTAATACAAAAACATATAAGCTTGAATACGGATTTTTAGCAATGATCAGCCTTTCAATGAAGATTCACATATAGTACAAGGAAGGGAAGACAGAACTGAAGATAAACGAGGATAAATTACATTTTCATTGTCGATCTTCGTGTAAACTAAGTGAAATCAATTACGTTGGGTTTATGCTGGAGATGACGTACCGATTCATTAACTTTGACATGAACTATTCTTTTAGTTTTATTTCTTATCAAAATTTAAAGGACATGAAACAGAACATAGAGCATGAAAAAGAAAGACACAGAAGAAATGCATTTATGTAAGAGGTCTAGATGCCTGGAGACAGTTGAAAGGAAATAATTCCCACGGAAATATATGTCCATACACAGACTTTATTCAGAACTTTGTAACGGAAAATGACCGTGCAATGACAACTTTATTAACAGTAGATGATCACAGACAAAACCTTCTAATAATGACCTTTGTCATTTATTGTTCATCAGATTTATCAAAGACGTCCTTTTCACTGAACATAACAGGAAATTTTGCTTGAGCTTTCCCAATGTATCCTTTTTTGTTAACTTTTTTCTTTTACTTTACCATGGCATCTTGAGTCTCATGGCAGACTTTATCATGGTAATGGAAATTATATATGATTGATTTAAGAGACGAAGAAAAGGAAAAGGAGGAGAAAAGATACTCCCACAGAATTAAGTGTATGAGGCTCTTTCTTACAAATTAATGGCGTTCACTCCCTTTCAATTCAGACACAGCACGGCAAACAAATCGTGGTCACACACTAAGCTTTCTTGTCTTACGAAGATGACGTTGCTCTCGGTCCACTTTGCCCTAGTCGGAGCTCTAGATCAAGCTCTTCGGGATTTCCAAAATCCTTGCAGTTGTTGATGCTGGTGATGTTACTGCTGTTGTCGACGGACGATGAGGTTTCAGCCTTGTTAGAGTTATAAAAACAGTAAGAATTCGCCACCGTCTGTGTAGGCGTTGCTACTGAAAGATTAAGAGATTGTCCGACAAAGTCGGTGCGTGGGTATGGAGACATAGAGAGAATTGCAGAAGGAGAGTCAATGCCGGATGCATTCATGTTTGTGGAGGACAAAACTCCACCATGGTTGTTCGGTAATTGGTAGAGCAAGGAGAGACCGCCACTTGTGGAGAAATCTTGTGTTTGGATAACGAAAAGAGAGCTTGATGTTGATGATGAATTGGGGTCGACTGAAGTGGGCTGAGACTGGTGAAGCCTTGCCCGATCGCGACGGTGAACGTTCATGTGGCCACCTAGGGCTTGAGCTGACCGGAATTCCCTTCTACAGAAGGTGCAAGTATAAGACCTTGGTGGCCAAGTAGAGCCCATAACATTACTTGTGTCCTCTGCAAAAGCTCTAACCTCCCACGACTTGTCATCTTCTTGAGCTTGTACAGGGTTCCACATCCCGGCATCAGAGGTCATACCAGGGTTTGATTGATGATGATGATGGCGCTGGTTTTGATGGGATTGGGCTATCTTTTGGAGTTGGGTCAAGGATAGAACACCAAGTTCAGCAGCCATAATGCTAGTGGTAAAACATTTAAGACAGGTGTGTGATAAAGCTAATGTGGAACAAATTGAAGAAAGGAGTTAAATAGGAAGATGGGATGAGGAGAGAGAACCCTAACACCGGTAGTATCACCAAGGTTCTTGTATGAAGCGGTTGGAATTTACTGCACTCAACGTCTTATTAAGTTTCTTCCATAACGTCAGGACAATGCCTCCTGACTTTAGCTTCAACGCCCCACTGTTTACTATAGTTCAAATGTTTCACAACCCTTCCCCGTACATGTCAACTTAGAATCTAATGACGACATATTAAAGTATCAAAAAATCATGAAAACGTTGATGTTATAGATTACTTTAAACGTGGCAAAAGAAGGACATACACTATGGCGTAGGACTTAAAAAAAAAAATCTTATAACCAATTTCCCCACCCATTCTTTTAGTTTAATCAAGAAATTTCATAAGGCTTTCACGTGCTTATTGAAAAATCGCAGGGGTAATCGTTTCACAAATTTTATAATTTTACCGTTGTGGTCTCTAGTATAAATAAAAATTAGAAAAATTAAACTCAACAAAATAAATCAATATTGAAATTTGGTAACGCAGTTCGGTACACTTTGTCTATGTCTGGGAGGTCCTCACCCAGATTAATCACTTTTATTGAAGTACAATAGAATTATTCAAGGCTTTACTGAGCCGACATCACTCAACCCTTGACACTATCACTCAACCTCACTTTCCGTAAAAGATTTTCACACCCAATAGTACGACCGTCTCGTACTAACCTTAACAGAAGATTTTCTCAATCAATTTTTTAACGAAAGAACAATAAAAATAACTCAAGTGATGAATCAACTAAAAATAAAAATAGAAAACACTTGAGACAGGAAAATAACAATTTCCTTATAGGTTCAGCTCCTCTGAAATATATCAGAAAGTTGTCATCACAAAATATAAACGTTTATGTGTCGAAACATTATAAGCATCAAAGGCCAAGGCTGTCCAGTTTTCTCGCCGCTGCAAAGTAGACCATAGAATCTTGTTCACTACACTGGAAATTATCCACGCCAATGCCACACAAGCACCAAAGAGGCTAAACCGTAAATCAGTTACTGTAATCACTGCAACTCCAATAGACACCGACATTAAAAAGAACAACAATAGAAGTAGCGCACAAGAGTTGTCCAGAAGCAAGGTGACTCACACAGCTCCAACTTACGCCCACATGTACGTCCAACCCAAAACACATACACCACCTCAGCTGAATATATTTTCGTATATCATT
>JANIIA010000001.1:35373479-35388957 GCA_027478495.1 Erythroxylum alaternifolium
TCCTAACAATCATAAAAAGTTATTAACTACGTTTACAAGAACGTCGTTAAAAACATTTTGCTACACCCACAAATTAGTAGCTAAAAATATTTTGCTACAAAAACAAAATCGTCACAAAAAACTATTAGCTACCAAAACCAAAAATTGTCACAAAATATTTTTACCTATATTTGCAGGAACATCTCTAAAAACATTTCCCTATAACAAAAAATTAGTAGCCAAAACTATCTTGCTACTAAAATAAAATTGTCACTAAAAATAATTACTTACAAATATAGTTTAGTAGGAAAAAACTTTTAGCTACGAAATAGAAACGTCACAAAAAAAACTATGTACCAAATTCTTTATTCTCGTCGGTTATACTTTTTACCAATGAATTATTTGTGTCTAAAAAATGTTTTAGCGATAATTTTAACAAAACATCGCGGATGTTGTTTTGCTATCGGGATTTAGTGATGATGTGGGCGATGATATTTTTTCATCGCAAATTAATATTTGCGATGATTTGTTATTGTTTAACGACGTTTATTTTCGTCACTAAATGTACTGTTTGTTGTAGTGATTTCTTTATAAGGAATAATAAATTTAGTAATTGAACTAATCTTCAAGGGAATGGTAACTTGGAATATTTTACGTTTAAATTTACTACATTCAATTTTATGCACTTACAGATTTGGGTGAGTAAATACAAAAATATTTCGTTGAACAAGTAATTTCTATAAATTAACAATTACAATTAATAATTAATCTAAAAACAACTAAAGCTATTTTTTAGAAATTAAACTAATACTAATCGGTTACGCCTAAAGGGAAAAATAATTTGCTAAACATAAAAGTACTCATTCCATACATTATAAGATGTGATCATCCTCTTAGCGGTGAACCACTGAAACATGCTCCTAAGCACTGCCTTTCTCCTATACTGTACTAACAAAAGTAGCATCGTTTGCTGATGACTATTCCATATCCTCATCAATAATTTCCCTTCTAGAGGCAACATTGTCATATGAAGTGCATAAATGAAGTATTCTTGAAGAGTGAGGTCTATATTTCAAATATTAAGAGTTCATTAATCATGGTACAGATAGCCAACACATGAGTCATCAAGTCTTGTTCAGATTGCATACGACAATCAGGCAGTTGCCTCATTAGGCTAATGATACATTATCTTTGTTTAAATATTTGTGTTACTCTCAGTCTTCTCAAGCTATAAGATTCATTCTTATGATCAATTCTAGATATACAACACCATAAGCACTTAAATAAACAATTTTATAAATAAGAAAATCGTCAGATAACATATTACTTGAATGTATGTCCATCAAACAAACTAATTATTTGATTTTAAAATCTTGTCTGATAAACACATATTGAATAAACTAGTTATCAAATAAATGAATTCTTTGATACATAATACAACCAAATAAGCCAAATTATTTCATTAGTAGAGTATATTGTTAGATACGTTCTTGAAACGTAGAATTTTGGAATTCATAAGGAATATATTTTTTAAAAAATAGTCCTTAACAAATTGTGATGAATTTGATTAAATAAATTATTAATATAATTTTAATTTGCATTAATTTATAATTTAAGATAATTTTCATTCCAATTTTTGGTTCCTGGGTGTTTCAAGATTAAAATTAATGACTTATAATTTTTCTGAGCTCATTATAAATTGGTTTATACCCAATCCAGAATTTAAACAAATGAACAACTAAAAAAGTTGAATATATTATTCTTGAAGATAAACAACTCTTATTCTTTATGTGATTCACTTTTAACGTAGTTTCCAAACACAATTTATTTTTGCTTTAAATTAAGTTCACCTTATATCTAAACAACGCTTATCCAAACGTAGAATAACTTAACCTTATAAACAATGTTTGGAATTTTATACTGTACTGTCTAAAAAATGGTACGAATTATGCTAGGACTATCCTAGTTTCAGGTATCGGATGGTACCAGTCATTTCGACTGGCACCAGTTGATATTGGTAAAATACTAGGGTCAAATTACAAAATTGAAAATTTTGAGGATTTAATTAAAAAACCATAATTGCCCCTTTTTGACTCTGCCTCTTCCATCCTTAATTACACCTTGCTCATTCGTCTCTCTCACCACTCTCCCTCTTCAATCTTGAGCTTTCCTCTTTTCTGGTTCATTCCTCATCATCAAACTGCCATCTGCCCATTGTTATCATGTAGCACCCCACTCCCATCTGACACGTGTCTGTACATCCCTCAGACATTTGAGCACATGCCCGATAGAAGCAGTGCGCTAGAGCAATCACATCTCTTAACATGACATCATAGTTAAAACACAATACTCAATGTCTAAAATTCAATTCCTCAATTTCATTTCATAAAACAAAATTTACATTGTAGCATTACATACATCATCGATATAAATATACAATATCAAAGACTTATCAGAGTATATAGTTATGTTTACAAAATATGCTACATAAATTAGGAATTATACAAAATTTTATCTATCACTTCAGTCTCAACTGATCGACCTTTGAGCCATTTTTTCTATCCTAAAACACAAGAACTACTCTTCTTCTAGAGCGTTTTAGAAACGTCACCTCTCTCGTACCTGAAAGTCAACATTGCAATTTTGGTGAGTTTTACAAACTCAATGAGCAAGTCATCATTGATGTGCTCACTTATATCATATAACACAACAATTCATGTACAATCATCATGTTCAATCAAAAACAATTTTTTTCATTTAATTCACATTTCACATTCAGAACAATTCATACAACTTAATTCAATCATTTATATAATGCACATCAAATTGTATGAGCAATGCTCATGAGAGTCCCATTCAATTGTTACGTTGTTGTGATCGAGTGTCTTTTCCACTGTCCCGTATTTGTTGTGGATATCGGGCTTATTAATAATTGTCCCAAATCTGTTGGGGATACTAGCTCATTATATATAGTGAGCTAAAGGCTCTTACCATATTCTAAGCTTTAGGCTCTTTTTCACTAACGACTCTGGTCACAATTGCCTTTATCTTATCATTCATTCATGTAATGAAATGTTTCATATGTATTTAATCAATCACTTGTGTTTCATCATTCACATTCACATTCACATACTCATTCACATTCACATTCACATTTTTCTTTGGACCTAAGTTCGACATTCAACAATAATGTTATGTATACTTATTTCTGTCAAACTCACGTACAATGAGCACTTCCAATATAATTTTCATGCATCAAACGCCTCAGACAATCAATATCCGGAATTACACATTTATATCAATAATAATTCAACATTTGACACTTAAGCAAAGATAAACAATCATAGTGAGAACATCTAGGTTACTCACAGTATGCTCTAGATAGTTATTGCCTCGAGGTCCCGACAATGCCTGGATGTTGTTGCTCTAATTGCTCTTCTATATCATGCAACATATACACATTTACACATTAGTAATTTTCACAATCACTTTAATACTCAATCATACACATATGTACATGTGTTATGTATAATGCATGCTCAATGACAATCCCGGGTATATTTCCTTAATTCACATCTTATGATCATTCAACGTCATCTTTCAATTGTTCTTTAGTACCTAATACACTTTACTCACTTTAATCACCTAATCCATCATCAACTAAGTTCATTTTTGGCCTCATTCAAGCCTAAACACATCATAAGGAAGTACTTTGACATTAGTTAGTTCAAACATCACTCAAAAGATAACTTTTTATTCTAAGTGTCTACCCACGATCATGGTGTCCCTCCCACGATTGTGATAGAACCTCATAGAACTGACCACGATCATAGGGATTCTGCCACGATAGTGATAGAACCATATTTTTGTCAGGCCATGATCGTGGGGTGAGGGCCACAATCGTGCCGTGCATTTTCTTCCTCTATTCTCACGAATTCAATATATGAATACTAATATAAATTTCACACCAATTTTTCAATATTCACATCCATTTATGCAACTTCATTATAAGCTAATTCAACTACCATATTAGTTGCATTAAAAATCCACAAACTCTACTCATTTGATTCATCATCATTCACTTAACCTCATTTATTCTTGAAATCCTATCATGTATGCATTTCTAACTTTCTCCTTACTATATTCAAGACATCTCATACAAAGTCAATCATTTCTATTTCATTCCCCTTTTTATTCTCTTCTCATTTCTATCTCAATAAGTAATTTGTCACTTAAGGCTCATCAATCATCTATAAAACAGAACATATCATCTTCATATTCTAGTTTACTAAATCCTTACACCTTCCCATTCCAAGAGCATTATTAACACCTTTCTTAAACATAAATCTCCTTTTTCATTATACCCTTAATTCGCAACCTAATTCATCCACAATTTAGCCTATACTCATGATTTTCATATTCTCAAAATAAGAACATAACACATATATTCATTCATCAATTCCATACCTTCATCATCACACAAAAAATAGAACATAATCACATCTCTTCATTTTTCAACTTTCAACACTCATTCAACCACCACTTTCATTATTAATCATCTCAAATTCACCTTTAACACAACTCATAGTTTATCACTCATCATAATACAGAAGCAAGGCATAACCCTACTTACTTCTTCAAACACGCCTCATCATATTTCAACTTCTTTTTCATAATCATCCGTTCCTTAATATATCATCATAAATGCTTTTTATTAAGCAACTCATGTGCAACATTAACACACTAAAAATTAAAACATAAATATCTTTATTTATTTACACCCACGTTATATATATCCATGATCATTAAATTTGAAATCATTCATCATGTTTGACTCATTTATAACTACCCATAAAGATTAATATATAACTTACTTGATAAAACTCCACGCTCTTCAAAATCACATGAACCCTAGCGTTCCATATATCACATGATCATCAACATGGAGGTGGGGTAGGTTAGGTTTTTAGTGGCAAGATGTTAAAGACAAAAAAAATGTAAGTAGCAATTGATGGATGAAAGCAAGGTTCGACGTTAAAAGGTGAGAAGAGGGTGTCGTAGATGAAGAAAAATGAAGAAGATGAAGAAGAGAGATTAACGATGAGATGATAGCAATTAACAAGTGAGAGACAATAAAATGTTAGTCTTTCACTTGAGAGAATCGTGTGGGATGAGTGGTGAGTGGTAGTGCCACTTGTCACTGCCACTTGTCGCCTCCCCATGGCTCCATTTGGCCCTCTTTTTAATAACTAGTCTATTTGTCTTCAATTTCTAATCCAATTGTCTCCTAATTTTCTATGACATTTTTCATTAAATCCTAAAGCCATATGCCAATTATTTCTATTACCATTTGTCAATTGTCTTGTCACTTGGCATTTTTTCCTAGTCTAAAAATACCAAAAAATTTAAAAATTTTCACCAAAAATTCTAAATCAATATTTAAACTCACCAAATCAATTTTTAAGACACATTATCCACAATTCACATCATAATCACATTAAAAATCAATTATATTTGGAAAATGTCAGATGAGTGCATGAACAGTCATTGTAATGTGTACAAAAATTAAATTCACGTGTGTGTATGCTATATTATGCATGAGCATGAAATGAACTTCCTAATTTCTCATTAATACCTCTCATGCACAGTTATTCTAGGGTTCTAACCCCTTTGCATGGGAAAATGGGATGTTACATGCCAGCCCACTCTTCATCTCTTACCGCTTTCCCTTTTCATCTGCTTGTCACTGCCAATGCCATCATTGTCTATTCTTGTGGTTCTTACCTTTTTGGTTCAAAGATATGCTCCATCACTACCATCACTGCCACTTCTCAGTTCTCAGATTTATTGGTGCTGCTCACTCCTCCTCCGTTTGCACCTCTTCTTCCATAAGATGTTGCTTCAGCAATTTAACCTTTTCTCCCATTGTCGCCTAGTTCTCAAAATTTGTAGTTTTTTTAATGTGATTTGTGTGGTTAATTAGTTTCTAAATTATGATTTTATAATGGTGGAAATTCATAATTAGTTGATTCTTGGTCTGTGGCTGTGGGCTATGGGTGACTGATTTTTAGGTGGTGGATAGTAGTGGGGAGCGTATGATATGAATTGTAATTTCTAAATTGTGAATTTGTTAGGTTATGTTGTTTGTAACTGTGTGTGTATCTTCGATTACAAATATTAAGGGTATACTTTTAATTTTATTCAACAATTTATTTAAGAATTAAAGTTTGACTTTTTTTTTGGAAATTATTTATATCATTAACTCATTATATTTCTTATTAACCTGATTTTGTAAGGATCACAGGCGATTTTTTAAATGCAATTTGAGTTTATTTTACTTTAATAATTATATAAATAAGATAAATTTTGATTTTATTGAATTAAATTTTGCATTTTACATTATTTTCATTAAAAATGACATAACAAATACGCAAATTTGAACTTTAGAAAGGAACTTTCTAACGTGATAGTAAAATTACAAATGCACATTTATTTTCATTATCTTATTTTATGATAGTTAAATACATATTATATAGTATATGGGAATTAAAAAGAGACATTTTAGGTAATTTAATTTCTCATTAATTATATTTAAGTTAACCTAAGTTTATTTCTCATTAATGAGTTATAATTGTGAGTTTATAATTGAATTATGTAATCCTATAAAACAAGTTATAGTTATGAATTTATGGTTAAATTATATAATCTTACAAAATGAGTTATAGTTATGACTTTATGGTTGAATTGTACTCACATGAATGGGTTATAGATGTGAATTCATGGTTGAATTATGTAATTATACAAAATGAGTTATAGTAATGACTTTGTGGTTTAATCATGTAATCTTACAAAATAAGTTCTGTTTATGACTTTATGGTTGAATTGTACTCACATAACATAAGAAATTCGTAAACAGAAATGTTTAAGCCTCCAATTTTCTTAAAGAATCATTTATATAAGTTTGTAAAGTTCATATGCATGTCTATGTCATTTGATTATTGAGAAGTTTTTGTTGACATATGTTTTCATTTATTTTAAAGATAAATAGAGGAAAGTTCAAGTACTCCTGATAATTTAGCCACTTTATGAAGATTAAATGATCTAGCTTGAGCTGAAGCTGGATTGGTTCATGGAATAAAGAACGATACTATTTGCTTATATTATAACAAGCATTTGAAAGGTGGGAGAATTATCAAATTAAAGAAGCATTTAGCTAGGATCAAATCTAATATGGAGCCTTGTAAGAAAGTAAGTTATGATGTAAAATGGCAAATGAAGTATTAGCATAAGAAAGATAGAAGACAATAACTGAACTAAAAAATAGATAGTGAAAGTTCCTTTTACTGTGATCAAAATAATAGTGGGGATATTGAACGTAGCATTCCTTCCACCCAACAAGAGAGGGATGTTGCACTTAATGTGAGAAGAAGAAGAAGAAGATAGGTGACTACCTTTTTTGCACAGGAGCTCAGCCTTCAATCCATAATGCCTTACAATATAAAGAAACGACTCATAATATAGACATGACAATGGTTCGATGGTGGTATGATTCAGGTATAGCATTCAATACTTCCTATTCTTATTATTACTAAACTATGGTGGATGTTATTGCCTCTTACAATCTAGGATATAAAACTTTTTCAATTAATGACCGTATAAGTAAATTTTAAGCATCTCTATTTATGAAATAAACAGTTATTTAGATGAAAGAAGAATGACTTAGGCTACTTATAGGTGTTTAAACATATGTGATCATTGTACGAATAGAAGACAAAAGCCTATTATTATTACTTATAAGGGGACAATATTTGTTAATTCTATTGATGCACCTGGCTTTATTATGAATGTTAATACTTTATTTTAGATATTTGATGAAGTTGTGAATAAAATTGGGCTAAAAAATATTTTTTAGTTCATTATTGACAATGATTTTGTTTATAAAGCTGTTGGAAGAAGATTGCAAAGTAGTTATAATCTTTTTATTAGACTTTCTATGCTATATATATCATTGACCTAATGTTGAAAAATATAAGAGATGTTAGATATTTTCTTATCATTGATGAGGCTGCGTAGAAAGTAAAAAAAGTGACTAAGTTCATTTACAATTGTGCATAGGTTTTGAATTTAATAAAAAAGGATTTCACCAATAGTAGAAATTTGTATAATTCTACTATTACAAAATTTGCAACTAATTTCTTACCACTTCATTGTTTTGTTCTGATGAAGAAAGAGTTTAGGCAAACGTTTACAATTGATAAGTGACTTACTTCTCAATATGCTAGGTTTAATGTTAGATTGGAGGTTTTTAGAATTATACTTAAAGATCATGAATTATAAATCCAAATGTTAAAGTGTCATTCGAGTTTATGAGCCTTTAGTGACTTTACTTCGTTTGGCTCGTAATGATGAGAAAATAATATTAGGTAACTTTTATGATGCCATGGAGAGGGTAAAGAAAATAATTAATGTCAAATATGAAAAATAGGTCTTTTTTTTTGTACACATCTTATATTGCCATCAATAAGAGATGAGAAAGGTAACTTTACTATTTGTTGATCATAATTGGCGTATTATTGAATCTAAGTATCTACTTTAGTCCAAGTTTCACAAAGAAAATTGAAGTTAATAGGGGAATGTCATTAACTATTACAACAATTGTTTTCTGTGAGATGATGCAAAATCTCTTAAGTTTACAAATGGAGGTTTATTAGGATGCTTCTGGTGATTTTGAGATACCCATTGGTATTCGTCAAAGTAACAAGCTTAATCCAGGTATATATTTTCACTTTTGTTACATATCGAAATTAATTATCGCTTTATTTTTTATAATGTTACTTTTCCTGTCATTTAGTTATTTGGTGGGACTAATTGGGAAGTAGTATTCTAAAACTACAAAGGTTTGTAACTCAAATTATGAGTTAATCTATGAGTGCAACAAGGTGTGAAAGAAATTAGAATAAATTTTAATTTCCACATTCAAAGAAAAGGAATAGATCAAAACATAAAAGATTGGACGACTTGATTTTTGTTTGATACAATTTAAAGCTTCAAGAAAGATATGTTATTATCATCATTATATGTAATGTAACTTCCTGTAATTTCTTAATAGTTTAATTTTATTTGTTTACTAGGAAGCTTAATAGAATAAGTAGTTGTATGGACCTAATTTGTCTTGACCATATTGATCCTTTGGTGAATTAGTTTATGAAGAACTGAGTTTGATAAATAAGTGTCTTGGAAAATAATTTTGGATGAGAAAGTATAGGCATATCAATTGATGCAATGAATTTGATTGATGATAATGATAAGGCTTCTCTTAATAATAAAGATTCTATATCAAATAAGAATTAGGGTCAATGCAATTTAAGCAGATATTCAATTAAATGAAGTTTCAGGTTTTTCATGTCATTTCTTTTTTTAATTTCACTTGTATTTGACGCATACGTTAATATTATATATGTTTTTGTTTCATATTATATATATAAATGTTTTTGTTTCAGGTTTCACTTCTAGTTAATTTTTTCTTCGACACGAACTCTTGTTGTAATACTTAAGGAGTCATGAAACATTATTATTCTTTTTATTTGATATTTTAATATAATTATTATTTATTATATGATAAAATTGTAACATTTTAAGTATTTTGTATTATCTTAATTTTATATTTGTACAATGAATTGATGATTAAATGATTTTTTATATTAATTGTGGTGATTGTTTATAAGTAAAAAAGTAACATTAATATAAATAATTAGATTGTTGTTATTTCAAATTTTTATTATTATGATTTTTAGAGGCATGATTGATGTAAAATTATAAATTATATAGTAAAATAAATTGAGAGACTTATTTGTGATTTTTAAAAAATTCATAGACTATTTTATAATTTTAAAATACCCAAAACGGTGCCCAATATTGACCAAGAACAGTACAATACCATACCAAAACTAAATTATGGTATCGATATGGTATTTATAACATTGTTTATAGGCCATCAAAATTAATTCTAAGATTAGATTGTGTTATCCTTGTAATCAGACAAGGCTTACACTTAGTTTGGAATACCCTAACACTATATCTAAATGAGTGGGTTCCCCCACTTTAGAAAACCTAGCTACCATTATCACTAACTATAAATAACAAACCATTGTTGATCATCTCTTCCCTAATACCATTCAAATGTTGTCACAATTGCATCAAAGAGAGGAAGTAACAACATCTCTACTTATCTATGTAACAAACATATACACTACTCATCTTCATGCGATACTATAAATATTCTTTTTCTAAAATCATTACGTTGTAATGGTATTTCAGCTCGCAATCTTGATATCTGACTATCTTTGTCTTTTTGCGTGGGTTGTGTGTTCTACCATCTTGTGGAAATCGGTACTTAAGTTCAAATGGGTCTGCAGGGATTCTTGAGCTGGTTGTTTCTCCAGGGTCTGGTTCCTTGTCAACCTCCATGTTTGTAACTTTGCCCTCGTCTTGCAGAGTAACCTTGTCCTCATGGTTAAAGTTTGGAAAGTCCTGACAGAATTCGTGTCGAGGCTCCCAAGTGGAATCAAATGGTGATTGACTTGTGCAATGGACTATCGTTTGCGGGATTATTCTTCCTCTTTGTAGAATTTTTCGGTAGCCTAGGATTGTCAGCGCTGTTAAAACAGGGCGATTGTCCATAAATTATTCTGGTAAAGGGACCTGCTGGGAAGGAATTTCCCCAATGTATCTTCTGAGTTTTGAAACGTGAAAAACATTGTGTATTTTAGTGGAAGGCGAAAGTTCCAAATGATATGGAACTAGTCGATCTGTTCCATGATGCGAAAAGGCCCAAGAAATCGTCTTCAGATTTTGTTGGTCTCTCAATTAGCTACTTTATTCTGGCAATATGGCTGAAGTTTCACATAAAACCAATCATTCAAAAAAAAGTGATATTGATGTACCTGGAATTAGCTTGATTGTGCATTCGATTTTGTACCCGCAAGAGGTTTTAGCGAAGAGTAGCCAGATTGATGTGCGTGCTGTTAGCAAATCTTCGACAGTAGCAACACTAGTGCTACCTTGAACATTATGAGAGAAGGCGGTGATCATCTATATACCACTTCAAATGGGGTCATGTGGTGGTATGAGCTACTAATAGTAAGAATAGTGCGCTACAATTTAAAAGCTCCAACCAAAAAGAGCTCATGAACACTAAATCGCGATCGAACACAATACAAGTGGGAAAACTATGCGATCTGACAATAAGTTTTACAAAAATTTATGCTACTTAGCATGCAGTGAATTGTGACCCAAAAGGAGAAAAATGAGCTTATTTTGAGAGTCTATCAGCAACGAACATAATAGTAGTCTTACTAATAGACGGAGGAAGATGCATAATGAAATCCATTGAGACAAACTCCCAAATTAATCTGGGAGTGGGAAGAGGTTGGAGAAGTCCTTGGGGTAGGGTGTTGAACAGTTTAGTTATCTAGCACACTGAACATTGTGCTATAAAGTCTTTCACTGATTGTCGCATGTTGGGCCAATAGAAGACAGAGGATATGCGAACTAGTGTTTGTATTGTGGAACTCAGTCAAAATTAAAGGTTGGAATGCTAACTCCTTAGAACCACCACTTGGTTTTTATAATATAAAAGCCCGTCTCGAACTTTGTAATAAGAAAATTCAACATTTGCAAAACATTTATATTACACCTTATGTTAACAGAAAAAGTGACGAGAGTGTAACGCCATCAGCTTTCAGCCGTGTCATCATTCTCATGGCATAAAATAATATTATTTTAATATTATAATGAGTCCCACTCTATCACTTAAGCACTATGTGGTACTATAGGACTTATATTTTAAAAATTATTTATTAAAATTATTAGGTTATTAAAATATTTGGGACTCATTTTTAAATTTAACCCAAATATAATTAACTAAAGTAATTAATTGTACCATTAACTGAACTAATTAATCTTTTAACTAATTACCCCTAAAACTTAAAAATCTACTAAAATCCTTAACCTAAATCCCTAACCCTAATTCAGTTAAATCCTTAAGTTCCGTATCTCACCAGATACTCAACATCTTCGCCTTCATCGCCAAGTCTGCCACTTCAATGTGTTGTCTCTCTCCTTCATTGCAAAGTCTCCCTCATTCGCAGCCCTTTACTGCCATTGACCACCGTCATTGTCGCTGTCATTCACTAGTACTCCACTTGACTCTTGAGAGAAGGTAAGTCTCTTCCACAAAGAATTGAAACCAACAATCGAGTTTCCTATAGCTGCCGTCTTATGTTTCTTACCCCCAACATTTTCACAAACAGTGTGATTGAAAAGTTTTAGCTTTTCTATTATATACCATAATTTGTCACTGTCTTTCATGCTTGATCATATCTACAACTGTTTTATACGTGCTTCCACAAATTCTTATGAAGGTTTAATAAATTTGGTCATTTTTGAAAAGATATAGCAGCTTATAGAGAAATTCATAACGAAAGGTATATATGATTGGACCATCTCTGCGCATGTATGTGTGTATATATATATATGTGTGTGTGTGCTTACAAGAACATGTATGGACCATCTCTGCATTTGGTGTAAGCATATGAAGACCACCCAATACTATAATTATGACAAACATTTATCATCTGTTGGTTACTAGTCTTCCCTTTCAATTTGCAAGTTAAGAATACAAGGACTAGCTGCATATATATGTGGGATATAGGCTTAGAAGTAGTATCATATAGCAGATTTTCTTGAGATCTATATGGAAATAACAATATCAACTAAGAATAAACAAAAAAGATTTAGTAGTAAAAGCCTTATTTGTAATACAGAATTTCTCATCACATTCGAAGAAAAATGGTTAATTATGTTTTATTTTTTTGGACTGATGTTTTCTTTCTTGGAAAATTTACATTGTGATTTTCTTTAGAATCTATGCATATGGAATCGTCATCAACTGCCAATACAACAATAAGTTCAAATATAGACAATATGGTTTACTATTATGGGTTAAAAGGCCCTCTAGGGATTTCATAGAGTGATCATAATTCTAGTTGGAGGTTCTACATATGCCCTAATTATCTAGTGAGAATTTATCTATTATTTGATTAAAAAATTGTGTTTAAAGTTTATATAATGAAGTAAAATATTTTAGGTTGGGAGATGCAAATTTTCAAATGGTACGATGGCAAATTTATTGAGAGATTCATTGAAATGATTCAAAAATTAAAGAAAGGGGTTAAAACAAGCATAATGAAGGAGTTTAAAAAACAAATAAAGCTCACGAAGGAAGACATAAATTTATTGAGAAAAGAGAAAAAAGAAAAGAATTTTTTTAGTGAACCTTGTAATAGGATTCGTTGTAGTTTTGGTATTTGTTATTTTCAACTATATTAAAGGAAAATTGTATTGAAACTCATTTATTTATGAATTATGTAATGTACAACTATATTATATAAGAATTATTTATATATGAACTATGTATTAGTACTTACTATTTGTCAACTTTTTTTGTCTATGAAGCAATGGTTAATTAAGCAAAATAAACACTTGCATATAAAATCAATACACATTGAACAGTTTAGTCCATATAAATTCAAGGCAAAGTATATACATGGCATTGATTTAGTTTATGTAAATTCTGCAATTCATATTAATCAAGCAAAAACAGATATGCGAAATACGAACAATTTGTCTATACAAAACAAACATTATTACTATTATCACATATGTCAATAAATCATACATCTAAAAGCCAATGAGACAACTATCAAAAAGTCAGAGGCATTATTAATCAATAATGTTTCCCTCATTTATAATTGACTGCAAAACTTATTCTTTTGATAATTGTGTTAATGACATTCTCCTTTTAATATCTTGAGCTTGTAACTATTTTAAAGTAATATCATAGTGTCCCATGAACTATAGACCCCTTGGTTTAAATGATTACTAGAATGTGTATGGAGTAAGATCTCCAAACTTTCTTTTACTGGCATGCATGTTCAGATGTACCAACATAGAAATTTGAAGATAAAATGTTAGAAATACATTTGCTAATTATTTTAGCTAAGATAAATTGAGAAAGAACACATTCCTTACAATATCACTTTATTGACTCAAACAAGCATTATCATAAACTATGTTTACACCGGTTAACTATTTTTGTGCTGAAAATAATTTTTTTAGTCAATAAAGCTAGAAACAATTGATAAAAATAGAATAGTTATATATCTATTAAGATGCCTCTGTGATAACTTGATTAAGGCAATGATAAACTTCAGTTATTGCAAGTTTTATAAACTATATTCATATGATTAAAGTAAAGTGTACATACTTATGAAAAAGACTCAGCAGACGTTTGAGCCATCCTTGTTGCATTTTTTGGAATTATGACCAAAATTTTCACATTTCTAAAATCTCTACACTTGTTCTTTCTAGGTCAAATTGCTTGGATTTTTTATTTTTTTTGGAGTCATTTTGCTACCTCTTTGCAATTTTCTATCTATTAGGCATAACTCTTTTAGTTGGAGGATGTATCACCTCTGCATCAGTCGAAGTCCATAATATTTCACCTCTAACAATTTATAATATATGTTCGTATAACACTATAAGAAAATC
Organism: Erythroxylum alaternifolium; assembly: GCA_027478495.1. Classification (NCBI taxonomy): domain Eukaryota; kingdom Viridiplantae; phylum Streptophyta; class Magnoliopsida; order Malpighiales; family Erythroxylaceae; genus Erythroxylum; species Erythroxylum alaternifolium. The sequence continues at coordinate 35,388,069 of JANIIA010000001.1, forward strand.
ATGCATTAGCAATTGAAAATTACCGATGGATATAATACCGTAGCTAATTACAGATGGAAAATCAATATCCGTCGGTAACTCTGTCGTGAAAATTTTTATTTTGCGACGAACAAAATTGGCGTCGGTAAAGGTGGAGGGCAAACATTCGTGCAAATTTTTCAACAAATTTTAGCAACGAACCCGTTGTAATCATCGGTAAAGTAGGCGGGAACACTTCTCGCAATTAAATAGTATTAGAATTTTACTGACGGGTTTGGTGTCCGTCGGTGAATTTTACGCAGTATCGGTTTTATACCGACGGTTTTGTGTTCTATCGGTGATTTTTCGGCAGTCTTTACTTTCTATCGTTAAATTCAGATTAATCATTTTTAAAAATCAAAAACGATGTCATTTGACTTAAAGCATCCCCGAGCCTTCCTTCTCCCTTTCTCCTCTATTTCTTCATTTTTTTTGTCGTCTTCTACATCTCTTCTCCTCACCGTCGCCATCTGGAGTCTCTCCTTTCCTTCGACTGTGTTGATTAGGGTATGTATTTCCTGAATTGATTAGGGTATCTATGAACTGGTGAATTGATTAGGTTAGCTAAATTGGATGTGTTGATTAGGGTATGAATGTGCTTAATTTGTGGAATTTGTTGAATTAGGGTATGAATGTGCTTAATCGAAGTATCATATTTGAGTTTATTGCATTACTTTCTTAATGTATCCATGAAGCAAGTTAGGGATGGTTTCTATGCCTCTTTGATTTAATTATGAAGAAAATAAACGATCGAAATAATAAATTACTCTCATATGCAGGGAGACTTCAACTTACCTCAGTAATGTTAGAGGATTTAGATATTCATTAAGAGTTGTTACCTATATTTGCCTCTGAATTTGATCAAGGAGGT
>JANIIA010000001.1:35408465-35419577 GCA_027478495.1 Erythroxylum alaternifolium
AAATGCTTAGAATAATTATTGTATAATTGAAATTAAAAAGAGATCATAATTATAATATTCAATTTGTATTTATATATTATTCTTAAATTGTTTCTAGTTGTAATTTTATCAAGATGAGATATTAATGAAACGATAAAACTAACTTGTGTTATGTCTGTTCTTTATGAAGGAAATGATTAATTTCATAACTTAAAATGAGAATATACTTGAATAAACATGTGTGTGTCAATTACTAAGATCTCAAATGAAATATTACTTATGTTTCTGTAAATTTTCTCATCATAATGGTTGTATAATTAATTCTTATATTTGAGATTTCTAAAGTATTTCATATGAAAATTATCATATTTTAATGTTATTTATGAACTATTATAATTAGGATAACTCAATAATACTTGAATATAGTATAAACCATATATAGATAGTTGAGTTAATTAGTAAAAAATTCATCACTTTAAAGAAATTAGGAAGAATGTTCTTTTTTTTTATACTAGTAATGATTTAAGGATTTCGTTAGTAAAAGTAAATTGAGATTCTCTATATTTAATTAAAATATTAGATGACGAAAGGCTTAAATTATATATCATAACCATGTATAGATAGGTTGAGTTAAATCACTTATATATTTTTAATATTTAAGTTTTCATGACATGTTACTAGATATCAATCTTGATCTATGATTATAATTTTTTAATTTTAAAATTAAAGATAAATTAAAAGGAGGTTTAATTTATCTAGTTTTAATTAGGAATTGGAATTATAATTTATAATTATTGTCAATATATTAAGAATCTAATGAGTCGCACATGAAAGAGTAGTCAAAAAGAGAAAAAATCAATTTAAATAAAGTTATACTTAATTATAAAATTTGGAAAATTTTAAAAATCAAATATGAGATATTTGATTTTATTATAATTTAATTTTAATAAGGAAGAAACTTAGCATCTTTTTTCTATAGATTAAAGATGTGATTTGTACCTCAACGTTTAGCAAAAAAGTCTAAGTAAGTCCCAATCATTATCTCTGATATTACTTTGCATCATAACTACATTACTAAAATAGTACTCAAAGCAGCCTAACGTTACCAAAATAGTGCTTATTGTACCCCGAAAATGTTAACAAAGATAAAGTTATAGGCTTATTTAGACATATTGTGAAATGTTAAGATGCAAATCTTACCTTTAGAAAGTGTTTAAAGAAATTATTGTTAAGATCTTATTAGTGTCTGGTAGTTTTAAATTACTTAGTTATGACATGATCTAGGCTAAATTTATGATTCATATATTAAAACTTTCAAAATACTCAACTTAGTTAGGATTTAGGGCGTTATCAATACCATTTTAAAACGTTAAGGTGTAATATGATATCATAGATCATGGTAGGGACTAACTTAGACTTTTTAAGAAACATTAAAGGGTAACTCATACCTTTTTCTTTTTCTATAAATAGGAGGAAAAAGACATAAGGAAGCTACCACTTCGTTTTCTCTATTGTGTAGATATTGTTAAAGTCAGAACACATAGACAAATTATAATTAACAAGTCAAGAAGAATTTTGTAGGAATCTGAATTAGGTCAATTTATTCTCTTATTTACAATTCATATTTTTTAAGTCATTCAATTAATAAGATTTGATGAAAAATTGTAAAATTTTATTTTTCGTTGCATATGTGATTAGATCATAGTTAATTTCTCGACAGTAATAGTAGATCACAATTAAGATGCATCTTTACTTTGAATGATAGTATGGTAACTTGGAAGAGTTCTAAACAACCATCCAATCAGACTCGAAGTCTGATTAGGCCCAAGACACACTGATCGAGCCTGAGTCTGAGTTTGATTGGGATTGAGTGAATTGATTTTTTCTTTTTTAATTTAAAATCTGGAAACAATGTCATTTTACTCAAAATAACATTATTTTTCCTCAAAAGTTTGGGCTTTGGGCTAGGTATCCTGAACCATAGCCTAAGTCTAGCTCAAAGCTTAAAAATTAAAAATTAAAAAGTCTAAGCCAATCTAAAGCCTAATCAAATTGAGCTTGGTCGAGTCTAGCCTTAATTACCAAGCCTATATCTATCGGACATTCTATGACTAAGGTAGAGTACATTTTAGTAAAGAGACAAAGAAAGTGATTTAGATTAAGAAATTCATTACCAAACTTGAAGTGATTTATAGCATTGTTGAGCCAATAGTATTGTACTATGATAATAATAACATTATTATACAGGCAAAGGAACTAAGATCTCATGATGGTCTAAGCATGTACTCAGAAAATTTCACTTGATCAGGGAAGTAGTGGAGTAGAAAGACATAACATGAGAGTGAGTTTCCATTAAAGAGAATCTTACAAATCCTCTGGTTAAATTGTTGTTTTAAAAGAGACGTAATTGACACATGGATAGTTATGGTATTAGATGCATAGCCGATTGATTTTATTGTATGTGGGAGACTGTTAATTTATGATCTTGCAGCCAATTGGTTGATTGTATTGTTGTGTATAACATTATTATTTTTAATTAAAAAAGTCTTTTTTATCTTATTTGAATTTTGTTAATTACATTTAATGTTTTAATACTGGAAGTAAAATTATTAAAATAATTATTTTACAATTAAAATTATGATGAGATTATAATTATGAAATTCAATTTATATTTAGGTATTATTTTTAACTTGTTCTTAGTTGTAATTTTATAAAGAAAAGATAATGATAAAAGTAACATACATTATGTCACTTCTTATAAAAAAGTAAGTGATCTTAGAAATTAAAGAGTGGATATAATTAAATAAATGTGTGGGTACATAAGAAAGTAATTGATTTACTAAATTAAAATATAAATATATTTAAACAAATATGTGGTGTTTATTATATAATAAATTCACTAAATTGGTATAATCATAAGGATTTCAAATGTAATATTATTTGTGTCTGTAGATTTTCTTACTATGATGGTTGTATAATTAATCCTTAGATTTGAGATTACCAAAGTATCTCATGTGAAAATTATCATATTTTGATATTACTTATGACCTATTCTAATTAAGGTAGCTTAGTTGCTACCACTTAGATATAATCTAAATTATATAGAGATAGTTGAGTAAATCAATAAAATATTCATCATTTTAGAGTACTTAGAGGGAATGTTCCACTGTTCTTAATTAGTAGTAATTTAAGGAATTCTTTGTTTAAGGTAAATAGAGATTTGAAAAGGTATTTTCAAATATCAATTACAGATAAATTATTAATTAGTAAGAACGAACATGATTGCATTTAATAGAGTAGACACTAATTTCATATTATGTGTTTAATGAGAACATTAGATGACGAAATAATTAAATTATACATCGTAACTACGAATGAATATATTAAGTATAACCACTTTAACATTTTTAATATTTGAGTAGTCATAACATGTTGTTATATGTTAATATTGATCTATGATTATAAATTGTTTAATTGAAGAATTAAAAATAAACTAAAAAGAGTTTTGATTTATTTATTATAATCATTATCAATATATTACAAACCTAATAAGTCACACATAAAAGAGCAGTTAAAAAATTAATTTAAATTAAGTTGAACCGAATTGTGAAGTTAAAAAAATTTTATGAATCAAATATGAAATATTTGATTTTATTAAAATTAAATTATAAATATTTTTAGAGCTAAACTTTAATTACGAAGTTTAATTTTAATAAGAAAAACTCTAGCATTTTATTTTATAATTTGGAAAAAAAAACATAAGGAAATTATCACTTCTACCTTTTCTTCTCAATTATTGAGTTCTTTTTCTCTATTTTATAGATATCATTATAGGATAATTGACAATTTGAGAAGAATGTTATAAGAATCTGAATCAGATATGATTCATTTTCTTATTTATAATTCTTACTTTTTAAATTTATTTAATTTACAAAATTTAATCGATAAATTATAAAATTTTATTTTTTACTACACTCAGTGAACAGATCATAGTTAATTTTCTAACAAAAATGACCCTCTTCAATTTAATCAGACAAGGGCCTTTTTGTCATGCATGTGATTATACCTTTTGTTTCATTTAACTTGTAAAAGAAAAAGGGAAGTCAAAGAGAGGGGAGATATGCTTTATGCAAGTGTGATCACAAGGATAAAACATTATGCTTCACTCGTACTCGTACATAGAACAATGTCTCCCGCTACACTACTTGGATTAAATTTTGAAAAGCATTGCTATTCAAGTTTACACTTACCACTTTGTTAAAGGCTAAGAGATATTCACTTAATTTCTTATACGGTAGCTATTATTTTACGTTAAAGACCTAATTCGTATATTATTACTTACGTATTAATTAGGTAGGGGTCAATGTCAAGTGGTAATCCTTTTAAGAAATCATTAACCTCATGGACTTCGCGAGTTCTTAAGTATGACTTAGGTATTTTAATCTCTCTCTCTCTCTCTCTAACCAAACTTGGTAACCTTGCTTGTAACCCTAGTTGCTCCTTTTAGTCGTTTCTTGGAAGGGCCATAAAAACGAGGAGAAAGGACCCTGTGCGTTTATGATTGACATTTCGTCATTGTCTCAATTGAACGTTTTATTAGATTTTACTATGAAATTAACGCTCTAGGGTCAACTTGAGAAGAGCCAATTCAAAATCTATTGGCTTCTCCTGAAATTGAATTCTTTATCATGACTGGCTTCTTCCACTTTTCACGAAAATTTAAGCATAAAAGACTCGTGGTGCTTTTATTTGTCATTTACTTTCTTTTGCCTTGTAGGTGATCCATAGCGAACTTTGATTTTGCAAGTGGATGACGATGGACGGCAAATGAGACTCCTATTATATAATTAATAAATCAACTTTTGACCAATATTATCAACTTCGATGCTGCAGATAAACGTTAACGAGAATGTCAATCCAAAGATGTGAAAATGGATCCTAATTAGACCTCTATTTCGTAAATATTGGCCTTTGATATATAGGTATCGTTGGGGAAAAAAAGAGCTGGAGTTAAGAATAGAAAATTTCCTAAAAGCTTCTTTTGTAAAGCAAAGAGTTTGGGGATCACATATTAGAATATATCCTAAATAAAAGAAAGAGTTTTTGGATAAATTTAATTTTATCTTTTAAGAAGGGGTAATTTAAAAAAAATCAAAATTTTATTTAATTTTATAATATTAATTCAAATTTAAAAAATAATTTAAAAATATTTTAGTTTTTAATGTTTTTTTCACAAATTAATTCGTCATTAGATCCTTTGGTAATGTTGATGACATAATCACATTCTCTAATTCTTTTATCACGTAACTGACACTTATACTAACATTGTCATGTGACAAATTAATGTTTAAAAATAAAAATAAAAGCAATAAAATTCTTACCAAAAATTAACTCAAATCTCTCTTTCAAATCTCCTCCTTTCCGCTTCATCTTGCTTCCTCAATTCCTTATCAGCAGGCATCTTATACTTGCAAACAGGCAGGAACCATTGTATCCCCTGCGCCTTCTCTATATAATTCATGTGAAAACTATGCTTACAGGGCATTTTCTTAGCGACAACACCAAATTTCCACTCCTCTAAACATATAATGCATTCATTATCTTTGCCATCGGTCTCTCCAATCTTCACACTTGACATGGCCTCTATTGATGCCTTTAAAGCTGGTGGCTCGGCATATTTTACAGCCAAGTAGAGAGTGAGCTCCTTCACTTAGAGGGGTTCTTTCTTGTGCGTCTTTAACCGAGTCCTGTGGGTTTTGGTTTTGATTCTCCCACGTGGCAATGTTAGCTGTCCCGAGTGAGGCAACGACACCAACATAAGTGACACCCAATATAAAGGTTAGAAAGAGGGGCAATTGTCTATGCGTCACAGTACTTCCAAGAAGGAAAAAAGAATCAGCAAATTCAGATGCTTGACTAATTACAGAAGCCATAAGATCAGTGGAAAATTTGGGAGAGAAGCAAAAAAAGAAGAGACTTTTGGATGTTACAAGGAAATTGTATGAAATATTTGGAGAAATCCGAGAGTTAGAAGGTGCTTTAGGTGCGTATGATGATATGATTACGGTCAAATTTTCTGTTTTGGTTAATCAATTTTTACTTTATTTTGTTAAATTTTATCCACATATTTATGCGAGGTTCACATAAATATGTGGACTAAATTAAATAACACAAAATTAAAACACCCTAATAAAACACAGATTACTCTAACCTATTATGATCATGACATTTACATATATTTGTAAACAAATGGAAAGGTCTTAGGTTTCTAGGTAGCAATTTAATTATAAATGGGAAATTCTTTCTTAAAATTAATAAATCCAATCTGATTGGAAGTTTAGATTTGACAGAACCTCAACCTATGCTTTTAAAACATTGAGATTATTATTAAATATATAATACCATCTGAGACACTTTTTAAAAAGTGCTTATTCAATTATCTTAATTGGATTTAGATCATTATGAGTCATCGTTTTAAAGAAATAGCATGGTCCCAAACATGTGGTTGGGGTACCCAATGCAAACTAAAACATTAAATTAAAATTTTATTTTATTGAGACCTACGCGACTTGTTCAAAAGAATAGACATGTCCTTATAACGAGTTTGATTCCTGATAATCTAATATAGATGAATATATATTTTAGGTTTTAGAAAGGTGAGTACCGATTGACATCTATTCTATATTGGAAGAAGTCAGAAAATATTGATAGAATATAACTAAGGTGTTAAGGTTATCACTTCAATTGATTAGTTAAACTTTCTCCGTTAACAAACATTTATAAGATCCTCATTGCCCTTCTTCTGTAACCAGCCTATTATATGATTTGCAGATTTTACTAATTAAATATTAACTATCTTTAATTAAATTAATTCTAAATTTGTTGTCTTGGAGAAAGTTAATTAAGAATGGATTATACGATTTGCAAATTGTATTAATTAAATATTAACTATGTTTAATTAAATTGATTATAAATTTGCTGTCTTGGAGAAACTTAATTAAGAATGGAATTATAAAAATTCGATAACGTACGTTTTTTGATGAAAAAATTCATGTGTTATTTTCAAGTGTCGATTAAATAAATAATTTAATGTATATAATAATTTATTAATTAATGAATTAATAAAACTCTAAATAACCGATAAGAAAAAGAAATGCGTACTCCATGAACCAGAGAATTATGACGCGAACATCCGAGGCAGTCAAGCAAAGTCGGCCACCAAAGGGAGAGCAGAGGGAGGGCCGTCCAGGGTGCGGAGGAGAAGGATAAGAGTGGGACCCACGCGCCGCTTCATTGTCTTCCACTTGCCCACTCTCTTGTTTGTTTAGGGCATCTATTATCTATATGTATATTTCTGTTTTATTAAGAAATTAATTGTCCCTTTCTCCAACTAAACCAAACCTGGTCAACTTCATGGTTAAACCCTAGTTAATTAACTTCACCTGCACCACTACCAAAAGTCCAAGTTAAACCAACATGGCAACATCTGTGAGCTAACCCCACCCACATACTCTCCTTACATCTAGGGTTCATTTACACTACCTGCATCATCACATTCCACATTTTCCTTTTGTGTCGCGTGAGACCAACGTTCTGATTCATTACAACTCCTAGTAGAATATTTATACAGTTTAGGTTCATTAGCCGTATAAGAAACTTGCATTTTGATTCATATACAACAACAAAAGTGCTAAAAAATAAATGCCGCATTTTCTAACCAAAAGTAGCTAATGTAGTTTAAAAAAAGGAAACTTTATGGGGTGGTTAGAGAAGTTGCACTTGATAAATGATTTTGTTCACTGATTTTGTAATATATAAATGTCTACATTATTTTAACTATAAGTTTTAATATCATATTAGCAATTATATTATAACTCAAATTGATATTGCTATTATTTAATAATTTTTAACAAAAATTTTAAAATTTACTAGATAGAGACTTAGGATATAAAAAACAAATGAAAATATATAATTCAATACAAAATTAATTATTGTTAATAGTTCAATTGTTAAGGAAGAACAAGTGGATAGTCAACATTAATTTACGGGTGCTTTAACATAAATTTCCCTTTCTTGTATGATTGTGCCTAATGAGAGTTAAGACCTTTGTTTTTTGGCTTAAATATTTCTAAAGCATGTAAAAGTTCGTTGTGGGGGCTTCTTAAATGATTAGTTTCGAAAGGTAGAACATTGTCATGAAAAATTAATTAGTAAGGGGTGAAATCGTATCTTTGTTATTTTTTAAAATTGTAAAATCATGTCTATGTCTATTTAATACTTCTCTTATTGATCAGATTATAAACATATATTATTCCAACGAAAACCGCGAGTTTGATTTACGCACCTATGAGAAGAGTTATGATATACCAAACCACCATTTTTTTTTCTCCATGTAAGAAAGAAATTTAACAAAAAAATTTCATTTTTTATACGTTGTTTTTTGTCTTTTCGAATGATTATTCAAAGAATAAATATATATTTAAACCTTTCACCCAAAAAAAAATATATTTAAACCTGTGAGAGGAAGATGAGTCTTTGTCCCTTCCTCCTTCCTTCTCCTTCCCTTCCCAATCTCTGAACTCCATCTCTCTCTCTCTCTCTCTCTCTATCTTATTCTTTTCATTTGTTTCCAAAATATATCAATTCAAAACCCTACCTGTCTCTCTTTCTCTATTCAAAAATCTTTTTCTTGGAGTTGTGGAGATCACCGCACCATCTTCTTTCCCTTTCCTTTTCCATTTTCTTTTATCCTTTCTATTCTCTACTCTTTTTTTTTCCTGTATTAAACAAAACCCCACAACAGTTTTTAATCCCTTCTAATAATATAATTTTTTTTTCTTGGCTTTTGATGTTGGCATGATGGCCGGTTTGGATTTAGGCACTACAACTTCTGGTTACGTTCATCAGCTCCACCACAGACCTGACCTCCATCTTCAACATCCTTCAGACCCTGAAGACCATGATTCTCGTCAAGGTGGCGGTGGTAGTGGTCAGTTCTCCGATCAACATGATGACGGCTCTCACCTTGCTGCAGCCAACTCTGGTGACATCGCGGCTCGTCGCCCGCGAGGCCGACCCCCCGGTTCTAAGAACAAACCGAAGCCTCCGGTGATAATAACTCGCGAGAGCGCTAATACTTTGCGAGCTCACATTCTCGAAGTAGGAAGTGGTTGCGATGTTTTTGAATGTATTGCCAACTACGCTCGCAGACGGCAACGTGGGATTTGTGTACTCAGCGGAGCTGGGACGGTGACTAACGTCAGCATCAGGCAGCCTGCTGCAGCTGGTGCTATCGTCACTCTTCATGGAAGATTTGAGATCTTGTCGTTGTCCGGATCTTTCCTGCCGCCTCCAGCCCCACCAGGAGCGACAAGTTTGACTATTTTTCTCGCCGGAGGACAGGGTCAAGTGGTTGGGGGAAGCGTCGTTGGAGAGTTGACGGCAGCAGGACCTGTGATAGTGATTGCATCGTCGTTTACCAACGTTGCATATGAGCGACTTCCTTTAGATGAGGATGAGCAGTTGCAGATGCAGAGTGGCAGCGGCGGAGGAGGTGGCGGTGCTAGTGTTGGAAATAACCCTTTTCCTGAAGCTGGTTCAGGAGGTCTTCCGTTCTTCAATTTGCCTCCCAACGTGCAGTTGTCGGTGGATGGATGGGCTGGGAATTCCGGAAGTAGGGCTCCGTTTTAATTGAAATCAAAGAGTACAAGGATGTTTAACGATCGGTTGGAAGTGTGATTGAATTGTTTATGGAAAAAAATTTGTGGCTTTTTTGTTGGATTAGAGCAATTTGCAATGACAGAAACTACTGGAATTGGTCGATGGATCATAAAAGGTCAGCTGCATAATTGTTGGATGACTTGTGTACTCGTAATCATCATCTTCTTCTATTAGTACTACTACTTTCTTTCTTTCTTTTGTGATGTTTTTTAGGGTATACTTGTGTTATTTCATCTTGCTTCTTAGACTCTATGGTTTCTACTGGAAGTAGTATTCTTGTGCATTGTGGAACTATCCCCTTCTTTATCAGAAATGGTTTGATGAGTTTGTATTTGACCATGTTAACTGAAAACCAGAAGTCAGTGATTAAGTGATTACTAAGGCATCAGTTAGGGTTTCTTCCCTTTGTTCTTATGTTTATCCACTTGATAATCTCTTTTCCTTTTAGCTAGTTCCCGCACCTTTTATTTTCTTCATTAATTGTAACGTTTCTATAATTAATAAATGATCTTTGGGCTTTGGTAACATTGAATTGTAGTTCGTCTCCTTCTCTTCTCAACTTTAGTTTTCCTATCTTTTTATGTATTGCTTTCAGGAGGAAATAAACAAAAACATTACAAGACATAAACAAGACAAAGAGGTTAGGTTTCTGATAAACGTTGTTGAATGTACTTGTATCTGATCAGCATGAGTTCCATAAATGCTTAAGTTGACTCTCATCATCATCTTCCTCTGGGAAAAGAGCTAAACTACTTGTTTTCTGTTCTACATGACATTCCAGTCATCCAGAATCTTTTATATAGAAATAAGACACTTAGTGAATTGTACTCAAGTACCTTCTCTACTGACAAAATTTCACTTTCTGGAGGATACAACTATATCCATTACTCAAACCAACCCCAAAATTAGTTAGCTTATTTGACTTGCCGTACTCTCATGTCCTCCTAATTAGATTTCCGTTTAGGTGGTCTGAAACCAACGTGTATGTTAAAGAAAATCTATCCCATGAATATATGAGATAGATTTAGTATATGTATATATCTAACCAATTCAAATTAAATATTCATAAAAGATAAAACAAGAAAATGGTCTAGCTCCGGTCTACTAGTCTATCTGTGGGTCTTTTGGATTGCAATATTCTTGTTATGGTTTCAAATTCTTTCGGTGGATCTATTTTGAGGATGCAATTTTGTTCTTCATTTTTTAAGATAATGCTAGATACTTCACCCTACTATAGGGCTAACTCCGTGTTTTTGGTCTCTCATCAGAATGGTATGCGTAGATTTTTTTTGTCCTCTTAGTTATGGCTCTTATATCATTTCCCTTCACTAGGTACAAGAAGTCGTTTTGTATCATTTCCTTCACATGCAACCTCTTATTTCTGTATGCAACTATGCATTACTATATAAACCT
>JANIIA010000001.1:35421295-35450218 GCA_027478495.1 Erythroxylum alaternifolium
TAAGATTTAAGAAACATAATTGTTGGCTATGAAAGATTTTAGATACAGCTAATTAGACCTTGTGTGCAAGTTGCAGCTCATGACGCAAACACTTGATTCTTATTTTCAGAAAACCATTAAACAGACCAGGCCTTTTCTTTTTCGTGATTCTAATGTTTTCTAGTTGATGATGATTAGATGCGGAAAAAGGAAAAGAAGATAGTCTAAAAACCTGAATGGAAGTTAAGGATCTAAGCTTACCAACATGAATAAAATAAGCCAAATGTGATGGATCATGATTAAGAAAAACTTGATTGAAACAAGAGCTTACCGGGTCATATGCTTGCAATGATATTAAATTATGCCTAAGCTCACAATAGCTGTCACCTTTAAATTTAATAGACAACCACGAGCTGTTGAATTAGTTTCTTATTCTCACAAGACACCATTGTTTAAATATTCCTAATAATTTAATCGATAAGAAGCTATATTCAATTGTAGAATGCAGTAGAATTTCCGAGGAAGCGCTTACGGTAGTAGAAACAACTTTAATGACCAAGTACTACGGACTCGGCCCTTTGAGTTTGCTCCTCCTGTAGATTTATGCTTATTTAATGACCTGACGATTTTATTTGACTAATGATATCTGATCAGACATTACCTCGGAAGATTTTAACATTTTTAAAAAGCATCAACTGTAATTAGGGGATCTAGATCATGGTAACCATCTATTATGGTTGTCTATCATCATCACCCTGACGAAGAAATGATTTTTGAGATAAGAAGTCGTAAGATATCATTTTGCCCTGACATCCCGGAGACAGCACTTATAAGATCCAAAATTATCAGAGGAGTATATTTTAATAATCTAAACAAGGATTAATGGTTCTAATTAATTAAGTGCTTCGTTTTTTTTTATTTAAAAAACATGTGGTTCAACCCGCCTCTAAGTAATACTAATTAATTTAATGAATATTTTATTAATAATTGAAATATTAGAATAGAATGAGTAAAGTATGTTCTTTCTAATGGAGAAATTGTATTTTAAATTTGAAATTGAATTAAATATTTTTGGTTCAGCCGGATTCTGACGAGGCTGTACGTTGTCGTTCGGATCCATGAAGACAACTGTCGAACACGAGAATTCTGGCTTAAAGATTCCTGCAAAACAAAGAAGGCACGTCGGGGGTTGTTTCCCGATTGGCCTCTCCGACGCTCAAGTTAGTTTTTTGGTGAAGAAAAGGGCTGCGGGAAAGCAGAGAAAACTAGGGTTATGATTATGCGTACCTCTCTTATGGCCAATACACACCTTATATAGGAACCAACAACTAGGTTTAAGTCTTTACGTATGCATGGGAGTCTCTTGCCTGCGAATGGGCCAAGGAGAACGCGGAATGGTCCTGGGCTTGAAATAGCCAATAGGTATGGGGCTGATCTTTGAAGATTGGACTGATCGGCCCGTGGGTCATTGCGACTGGGCTCGGACCCGGCACGACCAACCCGACCAATTTTTATTTTCATTTTTGAAGTAGTTATTGGTTAAGTTCTCGTATTTAGACCTAGAAGAAATATATTGTTCATAATTGTGATTCTTTAAACTTCATTGTTAAATTTTTTGTAGATTAGAAAATGTAAAACATATACAATAGGACCTGAATTAAAAAATAAGCACTTTTCCTCTCTATTGATAAACCAAACCCTTGGTAGTTTTTGTCAAGAATCTCAAATTGACTGAGTAAAGAATGTTAAAATAATTTATAAATATATGACAAACCTTTCCTTACATAAGGTGCCTTTTGAAGTAGGATTAGGTCTAAATTTATCATAGTATCAGACCTTAAACTTATCTCAATAGTTTAGAGCGGTGTCCATCCTATTACAACACTTTGTCTAATATATCCATCAGATTTACAACCCTACTCTGGATTAAGAGGGATATGTCAAGAATTTCACATTGAGCATGTAAAAAATATTAAAATAGTTCATATATATACAGCAAATATCTCCTCATAAAATGTGTCTTTTGGAGTAGAGTTAGGCCCAGATTTATCATTTGTTCACTAATATCGGAATTTCCAGATGACTTTGTGACCTACATTTGGCAATATTGTTTAGTAACTAATGTAAGCGAAATTTACATACAATGAGCTGATTTAACGACTTGAAGATGAAGAAACCTACGTTAATTAAACTAAGAAGTAGAAGAAGCTTTGAAGGACCGGGTCATCTCTTGAGTCTTGCCAAGAGAGTTGTTACTTTGTCTACAAATAAGACAATACAATCAATTTCGTGGGGGAAATATCATAGTAGGGCACGGAAACCAATATACTTATAAGATCGATTGTTAAGACTCAAGCACTTGCACATACACACGGTGATTAATCCCGGCTTCAATATCAAATAGATAAGTATCATATATTTTTAAATGTGATTTATCTTATTTATAAAGGTTATATCTTGTTTCTGCAATTATCGTTTTACTTTAATTACACCTGAATCATAATAATGCCATCAGAAGAGCTAAAAATTAAATCATATAGCAACCTTAGGAAGTACATCTTTTGCATTAAGTCAAGTAATTTAACAATCCATATCTTTTAAAAATGAATGATGAATTTGCTGCCCAAATTAATAAATTTATACACTTTTTAAGGAAAGATACATAATCTTAGAAGACAACTAATTACCTCAAATTAATAAATTCAAATACACATGAGAAATCCGAATAGAGAAGCCAAAATAATAGAAATTAGTCAATATTTACAACCTAGAAATATTAAAAAAAGGATAAAAGAAATAAACCTCTTACCTAATTTAAAACATCTTACAAAAACTTAATGATCTTTAAAATCTTTTTAAAAAACTCCTTTTGATTTTTAGTTTTTAGAAAAACTTATTCTTTTATACTTTAGATAAAAAATAACGATGAAATATATATAATATGAATTTAAGATATAGACTAATCAAATGCAGTAACTTGAGCCAATTTTAAACAGTATGAAGTCCTTATTGTAGCTCATCCTACTATATTAGGCCCGAAGTTTAAATTTGGGGACAACTTACAACTAGCTAAAAACAGGTTTTAAATTGAAGAGGAATAATGGCGTTCCAAGAATAACTGATTTAGAGTTTTAGGAAAGAGAAACACTTCAAAAAGTCCAGCAAAGTTAAAGTTTGAACCTCGAAGATGAGCTTAAAGTAAAATTTGAATCATCACAACAAGAATCGATGGACCAATTCTTTAGTAAAATGGAAAGATAAGAATAAGTCAAAAATCGTATAGGGAAGGCACTACTCTATTGCAGGTCGAGAATCAGATGCGGGCCTGTGAAGATGTCGGGCTCTTCTTCCATTGACGATGATTCGTTCGATTTATAGATTCGTGATAACTTACATATATTTTTATATATTGCTGTCATTTCCGGGAGTAAGCGAAATCTTAAGATCTAAATTTAAATTTGATAAATTTTATATATCTAACTTTGAGCTTATTAGTATAGGGGAATTTGAATTGAATCCGTTCAAATTTACGGTATATTAAGAAATTTAAACCTTTTATTAAATTAAGTTTGAACTTTTTTTATTCAAATTTAATCTGAATACAATTTAAACAAATTTGAGTAAGTTGACTAAACATGTATATTTTTGTACTATTTTTAAGGTTAATTACAAAAAAAAAATTCAGATTTTACTAAATTTTGCAATTATAACTTGAACTTTAAAAAGTAGCAATTAAATACTTAACCTTTCAATTTTTTTAAAATATAAGCTGACGTTAGTATCTCTGTTAATATTGTTAATGTGGCAAGTCACATAAGACATAAATTTAAACACGTTTGATAACAGTTGGATTAAAATTTACGAGTCAAACTTAATTAAAGTAATTAAGTGAAATTAAGAAAAATTTAAAAAATTGAAAGACAAAGGATAAAATCCCTAAATTAATTTGGGATTTAAACTTTGTAAATGTGACTTGCCTAGCTGTAGCATTGCCAATCATCTTGATCTCAATATGTTAGCTTAAGGTTTATTATTAATGATTTTAAAGATGACCTTTTAATATTTCAAAATTCAAATTAGATTTATTTCCTTATATAGATAACGATATATTTTCAAAAGGAAATAAAATCATATGATAAATGCTTCCTTTATTACAGAAACCTTCCTTACGAACTTAATTGATTTATAAAAATGATTTTATAATATCCGGAAGGATCTTACAAATCACAATCAACTTTGTGATATAATCATTTATCTTAACATCTGGATACTGGAAGATTTTATCAAATATGGTATTGAAGATTCAAAGTCAATTCAAGATATAAAAGAAGCAACGATTAGTTTAAGAAGATGTTTATGAGCTACTGCATTTGTGAATGGGGGACATACGTCAAACCTTTGAAATACATTTATGCATCAATTCTCTTGAAAGTGATATCATTGTCAAATCTCTTGTGCTTTAGAAACTGAAAACTCTTTTTGAGAAAGATCATTGAAGCTCACATCGAGAAAATTACATTTTCATTTGTTGAGAGCTTGTAAAGGCTAGCTAGATACTACTAGTTTGGAAGGTTATAGAATCTTGAAAAAATGTACTCGTGAGCTTGTAGAGGCTAGCTAAATACTACTAGTTTGGAAGGTTGGAGAACCTTGAAAAATATGTACTTATGAGCTTGAAGAGGCTCGCCAAATTAATACTTGGGATTTTAGTGAAACACTCAAGTTGGATGTAGTATCCCGTTTTCCCATGCTAAGGGTTAGAACCCTAGAATACTGTAATCTATTATTGAGAAATTAGGAAATGCATTTCATGTTCATGCATAATATTAGCATACACATACGTGAATTTGATTTTTTTTGTACACATTACAATGATTGTATATGCACTCATTTGACATTTTCTAAGGTATGAATGATCTTTAAATTATTATTATATGAATCGTAAATTTTATGTCTTGAAAATTGATTGATGAATTATAATTGGTGATTTAGAATTTATTTGTTAAATTTGAGAGATTTATGAAATTATGAGTATTTTTGGACTAAGAAAAATGCCAAGTAGTAAGATAAATTGACTCATGGTAGTAGAAATAAGTGACAATTGATGGTAGAAATAATTGACAAGTAGTATTAGGATTTATTGGCAAGTGTTATAGAAAATTGGATGACAAATGGACTAAAAATTCAGAGATAAATGGACCAGTTATTAAAGAGCTAATTGGAGACCACAATAAGGTGATGTGTGGCAAGTGGCAAGTGACAAGTTTTGTCACAACACTTGCCACTCACCGCACTCAGCCACTACACTAACCCATTTGAAAGACCATTGTCATTTTTGTCTTTCATTTTGTTTAATGTTCTCATCTCTTCATTTTCGTTCTTCTCTCTTCTTCACTCACGATCACCTCACTCTCACCCTTACAACGTTGATCCTTGCTATCATTTTTTCATTTAACTACTACAAGATTTCGTTGTTACCTCTTCTTCTTGATGAAACCTAGCCTATTCTACCTTGGTAATGTTGATGATCGTATAGCATGGAAAGATAGGATTTCATGGTGATTTGAAGAAGCTTGGAGCTAAAATAAGTAAGTAGCCTATTGTTCTTCATATTTTGTTAAATAGAAGCTTTTATGATATTAGCTTTAAGATAAAATGATCATGAAAATGGTGGTTAAAGAGTGATATTACGTTGATGAAAAAATTGGGTATATTTCATGTCTTGTTTTTTGAATATATAATATGTAATAATTTATGAATGGTTATAGGGATAGTTTGAGATGGATTGATTTAGTAAAAATGGTATATGATGAATGCAAAAATTTTGTTGAATGAATGGATAAATATGTTCTATTTTTGGGTGTATAAAAACGTGAGTTAAAAGTTGTTATGTAGATAAAATAGATGAGGATTTAAGGTATAATGAAGGTGAAATTTATGCTTAAGAAAAATGTTTGTGTAATGTTTAGAAATGAGAAGAACTAAGATGATAGTGAATGATAGAAATCATGTTCTATTGTTCTTTTTTTTGTATGATGATAAAACATAGTTTATGAATTTGTTTTATGGTTGATATTGAGATAGAAATGAGGTGAGAATGAGGTGAGAATGAAGAGGAGAATAAAGTAGAAATGATAGTTTATGAATTTGTTTTATGGTTGATATTGAGATAGAAATGAGGTGAGAATAAGGTGAGAATGAAGAGGAGAATAAAGTAGAAATGATTAACTATATATGAGATGTCTTGAATATAGTATGGAAAGAGTTAGAATTTCATTAATGAATGGAATTAAGTGAATGATAATGAATAAATTGAGTATAGTTTAGTGAATTTTAATGTGACCAATATGATAGTTAGATTTGCATGAAATGAGGTTGTATAAATGGACATGAATTTTGGAAAATTTGGGATGTTAATGATGGTTCTAAATATGGAAATTTGTGGAAAACAAGAAGGGAGAAAGGCAGGGCACGATCATGGCCTTTAATGCATGATCGTGGCCTATTAGATAAGGTTTTGTTACGATCGTGGGAAGGTTCACCACGATTATGGGCTAGCATAAAACATGAGATGTTATCTTTCAAGTGATGTTTGAAACAATTAATGATAAGGTACTTTCCTATGGAGCAATTAGACTTGAATGAGGTTTGAAATGAAACTAGTTTGACAATGAATTAGTTGATAAAGTGTTTTATATATTTGGGTTGTAAATTGAGGTTATAACTAAGGAATAAATTGATGATATCAATGGATATAAAATAATGAAGTTAGAGTTGTCAATGGAAGGAAAGTGTTCTTAGGAATGTTTATGTGATTCAAAGGACATGAATGATGTGAATTAAGTAAGAATAAATGAGAACTTGGATATTATGTGATTATATGTCAGAAAAGAAATGATGAATGATTGATTTATGATATTAAAATAAAGAAGTTATTTGAGGTGTAAACCTAAATGTAAATTAAGCATATACAAATGTTGATGTTTAATTGATCAAGAGATGTAAGGAAACATACTTAGAATAGTCAAATTGAGCATGCATTATACATTACACATATACATATGTGTACTATTGAATGCTTATGTGATTGATCAAATTAGTAATGTGTGTACAATACGTGTGTATTGCTTGGACATAGATATACAAGATTGAACATCACCGTCTAGATGTTTCCGAATCATGAAGGAAAATGCTAATCTTGAGCATACGGTGAGTAACATAGATGTTTCTCACTAGGAATGATTTGTATTTGCTTGAATTTCAATTATTGAACTGATAATTATATGAATGTGAAAAATGTCGGACATTCATGGTCCGAGGAGTTTGATAATTGAGATTACATTAAAAGTGTTTCATTGAATGTGAATGAGAAAGAAATAAGTGTTCTCAACATATCGTTGAACGCTAGACTAAAGTCTGATGGAAAAAGTGAAAAGCGAATGTGTATACTGAATGAAAGTGAATGATTGAATATTTGTAATTTGATGAATTTCATTACATGAATTGCATGATCAGATAAAGGCAGTTGTGACCGGAGTACCTAGTGAAAAAGAGCTTAAAGCTCATAATGTGTGTAAGAGCCACTAGCTCACTAGTAAAATGAGCCTAGTAAAATGAGCCCAGTATTTCTAACATATACAGAACAGTTATCAATGACCCCGATATCTACAACAGATATGAGATAGTTAAAAAGGCACTCGGTCACAATAAAGTAACAACTGAAAGTGAGTCACATATGCATTGCATATACAAATTTGATATGTGTTACACAACTGATTGAAATGAATTGTTTGTCTGTTCTGAAAGGAAAATGTGAAAGTGAATGTGTATATTGAATGAAAGTGATTGATTAAATATATGTGATTTGAAGCTTTTTGTCACATGATATGCATGATCAGATAAAGACAGTTGTGATCGGAGTAGTCAGTGAAAAAGAACTTAAAGCTCAGAATGTGTATAAAGAGCACAGGCTCACTAGTAAAATGAGCCTGGTATATATAACGGATACAAGACAGTTATCAATGAGTTCAGTATCCACAATAGATACGGGATAGTTAAAAAGACACTCGGTCACAATAATTAACAATGAAAGTGTAGCCTCATAAACAATTGCGTATATATGTATTGATACGTGTGTTATAAGAATGATTGAAATGAAATAATTGAACTATTCTGATTGTGAAAATGTGGAATAATGTACACAATTATGTTTGATGAAATATGATGATTTGTGAAATGATGTTCAATATGTGATATGACTTATATGTGAATTAAAGTGAATTATATGTTGTTCTGTGATTGATATGGGTGAGCGCATCGATGATGGTTCACTCATTGAGTTCACAAAACTCATCAAGATTGCAACGTTGTCTTTCAGGTTCAGAGGAGATATCCAGTTAGGTTAATTGGAGTATAGCCACTGAAATCAGATATGAGCTAAGGGTCAGGATTAGTTTGCACCTGCATATGTCTTCAATGATTTTAGTATTTGAATTGTATTATGCAATTGTTGTACAGTGTAGATGTGAATCATGAAATGTAATAACATTCATGACTGAATATGTTTATAAATGAAATGGGCTAAAATAATTATTGGTCTGCTTGAGATGTGATGTTACTTGAGAAATTTTTTTATAATGAATTGATGTGATTGTCCTAACATGCCGCTCCCACATGGCATGTGTTTGAATGTCCTCGGGATGTACTGGCGTGCTAGGTGGGAGTGAGATGCTACATTCGATACTTGGGAACTGGACGTAGGTTTGAGTTATAAGCCGAACCAGTACAAATCGACTGCGCCATTCCTCTCTCTCTTTAACTTTTAAAATTTTGCATTATATTATATGTGTGTTTATTTTAGCAAAAGGCTCCTTCACTTTTATAATAAGCTCTTTCTATTTTCAACTTGCAATACGTTCCTTTTAGTTTTAACAGGCGGCTTCTATTTTAAATTGTTTTAACACGATTTATCGTTTAACAGGCTCCTATCATCTAATCAGCTCCTGTCGTTTAACTGGCTTCTATTGTCTGATAGGCTCCTATTGTTTTAAACTTTAACAGGCCCCTGTCTTTTATCTCTTGCGTGTGTTTGCTTTATTAATTGGTATCAGAACAAGGTTTCACATTTTTGTGTGTACAACACGTGATAGATTATGACAAACAATTTGAGAAACCTCGAAGGACTATTTGCTTCAAAACCTCCTTATTTCAATGGAAACAACTACTTATATTGGAAAGAGAGAATGATAATCTATCTCCAATATGTAGATATTGAAGTCTGGCAAGCCATTAAAGTTAGAGCTACACTTCCCACTATAGAAAACATAGAAGTACGGTTTGATGCTGATAGAAGAAATGCACAGCTAAACGCTAATCTAAAACATCATCTGATCTGTGCATTATCTCTAGAAGAATATGGAAAGATATCATACTGCTCTATGACTGACGCGTCGTAACACTAGTTAAAATAAAATAACTAGACTACTACTATAGTAGTGGTAAGTCTAGGTTGATCCCACACAAAGTGTGTGTAAAGTTGTTAAATGAAATGGGGTTTTTGAATTTTTCAAATAAAAATAAAACGAAACTAGACTAATAAAAACGAATTAAAGGAAACATGCAAAAATTGATGAAATTGGGGAATTTAATAAAGATTCGGTTATTTGGTTCAATTTCAGCCTACACCTTAATTAAACATAATTTATTGATTTGTTGTTCTTTTATCTCTCTTAGCAATTATCGGTCGTAGATTAACAACAAGCTCTGTTAATCCCAAATTTTCCTTAAATTCTAGTTAATCACGAAGCGCTCGTTAATTAACCCTAGCCATCAGAAAACCTAGAATAAGCTCTCTAAGTTTATTTAGACAACCACCTTACGAATCAGAAAAATAGACCAATCTAGGTAATAATCACACAAGCTCAGATTATTTAACCTATGCTATGTTATCTCTAATGATTCGGAACCGTTAGTTGCTACACATGAATCGAGAATACAACGATTACGTATTGCATTCGATTCTAGCAATGGGTTTAATGAACAATGATTCAATAGAGCATTAAAATCATTATCATTCAAATACCTAATCAATCCATACAAGATAACATAATCAATTTCTAATGAGAGAAGAAATAACAAAACAATAAAAAATGCTTAACTTGGGTCGTCGGCATCGATGTCACCTCCGAATTGGTGTCAGGATGTTACCCTTCCATGAATCACTCTCAGAAAAATATGTCAGCGCCCATTAATAACCCTACCGAAACCCCTAAGTTATTTCTTCATTGCCGCAAGCTCCTCTTCCTCACTGTGCTTCCCTATTCATCAATGTGACAATTAAAAATGTTGGACCACCCTACTATTCACATCCCCTTTCTTTCTTCTCTGCCGCCACTCTTATGTTTTTTTCCCTATTCACTAATGCAGCTTGATGTGACGAAATAACTCTAATGGCCACCCCCATTGTTCACGCAACTTTCTTTCCTGCAGCTCTCTTCACTCTTCTCTCACACCACTATTTTCTCTTTCTATCACCACTCACTGTTCTATGTATCACAGCTCCTCTTCGGTACTATTTATGATGTGACAATTTTAACTTGAGGGTTTTTGGTCACTTGTTCCTATTCATGCCTCCCCCTTTTCTACATAACTTGATGTTACGAATAAAACCTTTTGTGTTAAACGCTAGCGTTAACGCTTGCAATGCTAGCATTTAAAGCCATACGTTAAACGCATACAACGCTAGCTTCCTTCTGCTTTGGGTTATGCTGCTGTCGTTTCATGCTTGTTGCTGCTGCCGTTTTGGTGATTTATCTCAACAGCTACCTTTTATTCTTCTTCTTTGTATTTTGATTTTTTCTTCTTGTCTTTTAATTTTCTTCTTCTTGCTCTATGAAGACAAGTGAAAAATAGTGATCGAAAAACAGCCCAAATGTAGTGCTTATGACTCATTTTAATTTCTTTGCTTCTAAATTGTACCTAAAATCATATATTAATTAAAGTGAGTATCTTAAGCATTTCTTATCATTAATCACTAAGTGTAAATGATTAAATGTATCAACAATTAAGCACATATCACTCTATAGTAAAAGAAAAATGGGATAAACTTCAAGTCACTTTTGAAGGAATGAATGAGGTAAAGAAACAAAGAATAAGCTTTTTAGTGCATAAATACGAAACTATTGGCATTAAACAGGGAGAAACCATAGATGAATTCTTTGGATTGTTCAATAGCATAATCACGACCTTAAAGGACTTGGAAAAGATATATCCCAATGATGAGCTCATAATAAAGATTCTAAGGTCACTACCAAAGGAATGGAGACCTAAGATGACAACTCTAAAAACTGCAAATGATCTAGACACTATTTCACTTGACTGGCTACGAGGAAACTTGATGGTCCATGAAACTGAGCTTAGGCTCCTATAGAAGAGGAATGACATTAAAAGCAGTCTAATCAGTTGATGATTTTAAAAGCATTGAAGAAGAAGAAGAGCCTGAAGAAGTCAGCAATAACTGTCTTATGGCTAAATCAGGAGATGACGAGGTAATTATTCTGTCTCTGATATTAAAGTTGATGAATTGAGAAATGCATATCATGAATTGTAAAAGTTGACGGTGAAGTATTTTAAAGAAGTTAAGAACTTCAAGAGCAATGATGTATCTCTGAAGAGTAAGATAAAATCATTGGAATCTGCGAATGAGAATTTGGCAACTAAGAATATGTCTCTTGAGATTGATTATAAGCAAAAGGTCTCTGAAAAGAAAGTTCTGGAAAAAAGAGTAGCCAAGTTGGAAAATACTTTGCTTAAGAATGATTATAATAAAGTGAGACAATTAGAAGAAAAAGTTGCCACTCTAGAACTTGAGAAAGAGAAATATGTTGGAAAGATCTTATCCCTAGAAAAAGATCTTGCAAATTTCGTTGATGGAAGGAATAACCTTGATGTATTACTTGGTAGTGGTAAATGCGTTTTTGAAAAGGTTGGAATAGGTTACATTGAAAATAATAATGTTAGGCTATACAAGAATTTCTTTGTTAAATCTAGTAGTAGTTATAGTCAAAACAGCAGGAACCTGATACATGGTAGAAATAATAGCAACTCTCATTCATCTATTTTGTGCTTCTGTTGTGGTAGATATAGTCATATTAGTCATTCTTGTAACTTTCGTAGAATGAGGAAATGATCTCAAATGTATGTTTGGAGACCGAAAGGTCAAGCTACTAACCTGAAAAGACCCAAAAATTTGGGTTACTTAAAATAAGATAATACTTTCTGTATATATGCTTCAAAATAGAGATAAGAGAAAATCAGTGGATAATTGATAATGGGTGTTTGAGACGTATTATAGAATATTTGAAGATTTCTGTGAAGGAAATAGTTTTAAAGATGGAGATCATCTTGATTACGTGAAATTAACTAAAGCTCTATATGGTATAAAGGTGGCTTCTCGAGTATGGTATGAGAGGTTAAGTAACTTTCTGCTTAAGAATAACTTTGAAAGAGGAAAACATTAATACAGGGGAGAGTTAAAAGTTAAGATGAAGATATATTTTGCTTGGTCTATTCTTACATAATTGTGATATTTTGTGGCTGTTTAGTTCTTTTCCCTCTATTTTTTATAATGAAAAAGGGGGAGAATTAAAGTGACGATATATTTTACTGAAAGTTGATGATATTTACTTGCATGATTTGTGAGCATGATGAATATGGGATATACGATACTAACTGAATTTGTGAAGTTTAAATATGTGATTTATTAATGATAGGCTCCTTACTAAAAAAGGAAAGGCTCCTTTTAATTAGTAAGAACTTATAAAGTCGATAGGTACTTTTCGAAAACCTTCATTATTAGTTGACTTTTGAAAGTCTATCTATTATTATTTATCATCATCAAAAAGGGGGAGATTATTAGCTCAAGGTTTATTATTAATAATTTTGATTATGACCATACAATATTTAAAATTCAAATCGGATTTATTTTCTTGTATGGGTAACGATATATTTTCAAAAGGAAATAAAATCATATGATAAATGCTTCCTTTATTGGAGAAACCTTCCTTATAAACTTATCTAATTTATTAGAAATGATTCCAGAATATCTAGAAGGATCTTACAAATCACATTAGCTCCTTGATATGATCATTTGTCTTAACATCTGGATACTAGAAGATTTTATCAAATATGATATTAAAGATTTAAAGTCAATTCAAGATATAAGAGAAGCAACGACTAGTTGAAGAAGATATCTATTTAGAAAAGTCATTGCATTTGCGAATGGGGGATATACACTAGACCTTCGAAATACATCTATAGCATCAATTCTCTTGAAAGTGACATCATTGTCAAATCTCTTGTGCTTTAAAAAGCGAAAACTCTTTTTGAAAGAGATCATTGAAGATCTTATCAAGCAAATTACATTTTCACTTGTTGAGAGCTTATAGAGGCTAGCTAAATACTACCAGTTTGGAAGGTTAGAGAACCTAAAAAAATGTACTCGTGAGCTTGTAGAGGCTAGATAAATACTATTAGTTTAGAAGGTTAGATAACCTTGAAAAATATGTACTCTGAGCTTAAACAGGCTCGTCAAATTACTATTTAGGATTTTAGTGAAACACTCAAGTCAGATACTTGGGGATTAGAAATAGGTTTAGGTTATAAGTCGAGCCAGTATAAATCATGTAGCACCCCACTCTCACAGGGCATATTCCCGAACATACCGTCAGTATAAGAGAACATACTCCATGAGGGTGGCACACTAGGACAGTCAATCAATCATACTCATTGTAAAATTTTCACGCATCACACGCATATTTCAGAAAACCATAACCAATTTTAGTCCATTTTATTCATAACAATCTCAGTCACAAATGTCACAAACAATAAACACATCATCATAAATTTCAGTAATCATCTGGGCCCAATACAAATACAAAATGTGTTTAATCATAGCAGTTGTTACTGACAAAATTCATTTATACAATAAATAACGCTTGCGGAATACACTGTTTAATACTAAATTAATAGAAAACATATGCAGATGCCAACTGATCTTAACCTCTATCTCTTATCCGAATTCAGTGGCTATACTCCAGTTTGTTTAGCTGGATATCTCCTCTGAGCCTTAAAAATAATGTTACAATTTTGGTGAGTTTTGCGAACTCAGTGAGCAGACCATCCTCGATGGCTCACTCATATCACATAAAACAATAATTTATAGACAATTCACATAATCACATAATATACATCTCATCACTAATCATCATGTAATATCAAACATCATCTTTGTTCACTTATTTCATATTTCACATTCAGAACAATTCAAACAATTCACTATGGTCATTTAAAATATACATATCAAATATATATGCAATGCTCATGAGACTCACTTTTAATTGTTATGTTGTTGTGACCGAGTGCCTGTAACTGTCTCATATCCATTGTGGATACCGAGCTCATTAATAACTGTCTTGTATTCGTTGGAGATACCGGGCTCATTATACATAGTGAGCCTTTGGCTCTTAATCACATTCTGAGCTTTAAGCTCTTTTTCAGTGGCTCCTCCAATCACAACTGCCTTTATCTGATCATGTATTCATGTAGTGGAATGCACAAAGTCTGACATATCAATCATTCACTTATATTCACGTTACACATTAACTTTCACATATCATCAGACTTAAATCTGGCATTCAACAAATATGTTAAGTATCACTTATTTCTTACTCATTCACATTCAATGAATCACTTCCAATATATTCACATTCATCAAACTCCTTGGACTATTAATCTTTGAAATTATCACAATCACATGTACAACAGAACAATCAATTAAAGTAAGACCATCTAGGTTAACTCATAGTACGCTCCAAATTAGCATTTGCTTCCATGATCCGGAAACATCTAGATGCTGATGTTGAATCCTGCGTATCAACTTCATGCAATAAACATATTATGCATGCATTACTAATTGCACAATCATATAAACATTCAATTGTACACACATATATATGTGTAATGTATAATGCATGCTCAATTTGACTATTCCAGGTATGTTTCTTTAATCTCATATCTCAATCACTTAAACAATTTCACTTGTATATGTCTAACTTGCATTTAGGTTCATAACTCAAAGAACTTGGTTATTCTAACATCACAATTCAATCATTCATCATTTCTTTTCTAACATCCTATGATCACATAATATCCAATTTCTCATTCATCTTTACTTAATACATATCATTCATCTCATTTGAATTACATTAGCCAATATAAGATCACTTTCATTTCGATAGCATCTCCAATTTTCCAGATTTTTGTGTACTTGATGTATATCAATCCATTCTTAAGTTATAACCCCCATTATCACCTTAAGTATATCACAAATTTAACCACTTAATCCATCATCAACTAGGTTCATTTCAAGCCTCATTCAAACCTAAATACATCGTAAGGAAAGTACCTAACCATTTGTTCTTTAAAACCACACATAAAAGAAGCATATTTCACATTTAGGCCATTCCCACAATTATGGAGGCCATCCTATGATCGTGGGTTATGAAAACAGAAAATCTCCTGTACTTTTATCACTTCCCATGATCATAGATGTATTCCCACGATTATGGGTTATCAAAATCCGAAACTTCCAGCTATGTTCCTCTAATTTTCTAGCTTTTCCATCCCCTTCAAGTTATATTCAAAACCTCTTATGCTTATTTAATCATTTCTAGGTTAATTCCTCGTCATTTTCTCTTTATTATCACCTCCATTTTAGCTCAATATCAATCACAAACAAACCATAGATTGTTGTTTATTAATCTTACAAAACAAAACATCAATGTATACATTCATTCATCAATGTTTCAGCCTCCTTTCAATGTCATTATCGACTTTACTTTATCTTTAACTATCATCTTATTTCCTCTTATGTCAAGACACTACACTCGCCTTTTCTTTAGCTTCAAACATATTCTAGCTTTTCTCACATGAAAACTTATATCTTATGGCTTTAATATACCCAAAACATACCATTCCTTCTTTAAATTTCTACACTCTTTCTATACACACAATTAAGTCATATACACATATATTTATTCTTTAATGCTCATCACATATTCATTTACATTTTTTCACACTCTCATACACCATTTACTCTATCAATCCAATATTATAACATTCCATAATCTATTACTCCTCATAGACACAAAAGCAAGACATTGATATGTTCATTATTCATCCACGTTACATACATATATTTGACACCATTCTCATAGTCATTAAATATCAAAATAATCACTGTATTTAATTCATTTAAAACTAGCTATGAAGATCAAATATATACTTACTTGATTAAACTCCAAGCTTCTTCTTCAATCATATAAACTATAGCTTTTTAAAACATCACACGATCATCTTTCATTTGGAATGGGTTGGGTGTTTTAATGGAAAGAAGAAGAAGACAACAAAAATGGAAGTATCAAGTGAAGGATGAGAACAAAGTCCAATATGGTAAGAGTTGAAGGTGTCATAAGTGGAGAAGAAGAAATGAAGAAGATGAAGAATAATGGAGAGAAAAGAAGAAAGCATCCAACAAAAATGAAAGACAAAAGATGGTCTTTCAAATGAAACATCTCGTGGATGGGTGTGTGGCAAGGCAAGTGACACTTGTCATTTGCCACATGCCATATGTCACCACCTTGTGGTCTCCACTTGGTCTTTTAAGTAGATAGTCCATTTGTTCTCTAATTTCCAATCTAATTGTCTCCCAATTTTCAATGACACTTGTCATTAAATCTTAATGTCACTTATCAAAAATTTATGCTACCATTTGACATTTATTTTTACTGCCATTTATCAATTGTCTTGTCACTTGACATTTTTTCTAGTCCAAAAATACCCAAAATTTTAAATATCTGTCAATTTAACGAATAAATTCCCATATCACCAATTATCCTTTAGCAATTAGAATTCAAGACATGATAATCATAATTCACATCTTAATCACATTAGAATCATTTATACCCGGAAAATGTCAAATGAGTGCATGAATAGTCATTGTAATGTGTGCAATTTTCAACAATCATGTGTGTGTGTATGCTAATATTATGCATGAATATGAAATGCATTTTTAAATTTTCTCATTGCTATTTCTCATTTACAGAAATTTAGGGTTCTAACCCTTAGTATGGGAACGGAGTATTACAAATCGACTGCGTCATTCTTCTCTCTCTTTAACTTTTAAAT
Source organism: Erythroxylum alaternifolium (assembly GCA_027478495.1). Lineage (NCBI taxonomy): Eukaryota > Viridiplantae > Streptophyta > Magnoliopsida > Malpighiales > Erythroxylaceae > Erythroxylum > Erythroxylum alaternifolium. The sequence continues at coordinate 35,438,519 of JANIIA010000001.1, forward strand.
TTTCGTATTATATTGTGTGTGTGTGTTCATTTTAGCAAGAGGCTCCTTTACTTTTATTATAGGCTCCTTCTGTTTTCAACTTGCAATAGGTTCCTTTTAGTTTTAATATGCATCTTCTATTTTAAATTGTTTTGATAGGATTTATAGTTTTAATATATATATACACACATATATATATTAACCACTTCAGCAACCAAACCCTCAAAAAGCTTTGAACTTGCCAAGCTTTCACTTGCTTACAACCTAAAAAACAAACCAATAAATAAACATAGAGAAGAAGCTGCGAAAAAAGACAAAAGAACAAGTGGTAAGTGAGTGGAAGAGAATTAGCATTTCCTAAACATTGGAGAGAACCTGAGGGAAACCCTAGTTATAGCAAGGAGAGAAAGACAAGTTTTTCTCGATCCAGAACAAAGAAACAAGAAAAGCCATGAAAAGCTTATCATACTAATTGCAGGTTAAAGAAGGTGGAATAGTTGACGAAGATTTCATGTGTACTTAAAAGTAAAATAGTTCCAGTTTTTAGGGGAAGGAATGTTGAATTTGGTGTTTGTAGTTGTTCATTTGGTTTAGGAGAGATTAAGATAAAAAGACCATCAATGAAGTGAGACATGAAAATTAAAAGCCAAAGTGGAAAGTCCCTTTTATAGTGAAATAGGCATATTCTTTTTTTTCCCCACTTCTGCTTCCTATAATTGGTTAAAAAGGCTTTTTTAAAATAGAAATTGATAAGAGTAGAAAGTTTGAATCTCAAACTAATTTAGAGTTTTTTTTTGTCTTTCAATTTTTTAAAATTTCCTTAATTTTACTCAGTTACTTTAATTAAGTCTAACACGTATAATTTAATCTAGTTATTATTAAACGTGTTTAAATTTATATTTGACATGGCTTGCCACCTTAATGGAGTTACTAACATTAAAATAAATTTGAAAAATTAAAATTTTGGGTATTTAATTGTCACGTTTTAAATTCAGGCTATAATTATAAAATTGAGTAAATTTTGAAATTTTTTGTAATTAACTCTATTTTTTAATCTGAGTCATGACCACATGAAGTCTAGAAGGAAATGATATACTATTATATATGGTTAATTATAAAAAAAGTTCAACATTGAAATGCTTCAACTTTCAATTTTTAGTAAAAATAGTCCGACGCTAATCCATTAATGTGGATGATATTACTAAAAATTGTATTTGGGCATATGAATTTTATTATTCAATAAATTAAAAATATCAAATACCCTAAAATAGTTATGAAGTAAAGCATATGAAGGAATGTATAAATATTTTATAATTTATGATATTTTAATTTATTACTAATAAAATTCATACATGACATTAATACAATATGTAACTGTTACATAGCAAAACTTTTAATTTGACATAGCTCGCTTTATCATTTTCATTAACAAAAAATTTAATGTTGGGCTATTTTTGCTAAACATTGAAAGTTGAAGCATTTTTTATAGTTGCCCCTATTATGTATAGAAATATTTTAGGCCGAATGAGGTACCACATTCATGATCTATCCAAATCCACATTTATTTTTTAAATTAGATACATTGATCTTAAATAGTGTTAAGTTGATTCTATATAAACTCAATTTAAATTTACATTAAATTTTAAGATTGATTGTTTTATTTTAAACAATACTAGATTGATTTAAATTTGAACTTTTGTTACTATCTTTAATAATTATTGTATGCCTTGATTTTATAATGATGGGTTAACATAATTTTAGTAGTTTTATCTTGAATGATGGTTAGATGTTGCCTATAAAAATATGATCTTTATAACATAAACCAAAATTGAAATTCATAACTTTAGGATCATAAATAAATAATTATTACAAATCATAAGAGTGAAATATTGCGTACCTAATGCAGAAGTTGCTATTATTAAAAAGAGACCGAGAAACTTCACCGTGTTCTTAGTTAAAACTGATTTCTATCTTTGGACTATCTTATGATTACAGAAACTTAATGGAAAATAATTTGTTACCTTAATTAGTAGAGAGAGGACCAATTTATATATTTATGAATTTTTAATCTGGTACGTCCATTATAAGACCAAAATAAATGATTGAAATTTATTCCACTATTAAATAGGAAATATAGAATAAATAGAACTCTTCCATTATATTAATTAATTAATTAATTAATTATACATATATATATATGACCATTAATTTGGGCTACATTATAACATTCTCTCACTTGTCTTGATACTTCAAACTTTATTTTATTAATGCAATCATTAGGCGTGCATAAATAAATCTCTTAATATCTATATAGTTTACCTCAACAGAATAAACTATATAATGCGGGTCGTAATGGTCATACATTTCAACTTCACATACTTCCTTCCATATACGACAACACTAGTAATTTATCAAGTTAGGTAACATAAGTGATATATAAATGTCATAAATGTCCACATTAATGTCTTATAGACAATTTTATTTCTTATTAAATAACAATTACATGTGCTCATTCATACTATATAAGAAAATTGTCAATCAGAACTTTATTGAGCTCAAGAGTGTCAAAAAGTCATAAAAACAATCATCAATATAACAAAGGCCCATCAATATAACAATCATCAATATAACAAAGGCCCATTCCTTAAATATATTTGGTGGAAGTTCTTTGGATAAAGGATCTGTAATAATAAGATTGGTCTTAATATTTAATACACACTCATTGTTTCTGAACTTCCTCCTTTACAGTAAATATTTCAACTACATATATTTAACACCTGTAGAATACTTGCCATTCTTGGAAAAGAAAACTACTATAAAATTATCATAATAAAATTTCAGCAACTTCGTAATGGTGTTGACAACCCCAAACCCTGAAATAAAACGAGTCATAAATTATAACCTCAAAATAAGCTACAAATTCTGCTTCTATAATGGATGAAGCAATGACAGATTATTTATGACTTTCCTATAAAATTGTTCCTTCCACTAGTAGAAAAAATATCCAAATATTGACTTTCTATTGTCTATATGCATCAAGTAAAATCTGAATTCGAATATCCAATTACTTCTAATGGATTTGATATTCTATATATGAGTAGATAATCCTTTGTTCCTTGAAAATACTTTAAGACTTTCTTTGCAGCTTTGCAATGGTCTAAACGAGGATTGCTTTGATATCTACCTATCATTCCAACAACAAAGTTGATATCAAGTCTCATGCATGTCTGCAAATACATCATACTGTTAACAATAAAAGCATATGGAAAAGACTCCATTTTTCTACGTTCTACATCATTTCTTAGACATTGCTTGAGACTAAATTTATTCACTTTTTAATCGAGACAATTCCTGTTGACCATTTGTTTGTATTAAATCCCTTAAGAAATTTGTAGATATAGTCTTTCTGAGACAATCCTATCAGTCCTTATGATCTATTTTGAAATATTGAAATTTATTTTACATATGATGCCTCTCCTATATCTTTCATTTCACATATGATGCCTCTCTTATATCTTTCATTTCACATATGATGCTTCTCCTATATTCTTGTAGATAAATTCTTTAGTTTTATAAAATATGTCTAAATTATTAGCAACAACTAAAATTTCATTAATATATAAAATAGAAATATAAACTTACTCACAGTGATCTTTCAATAGTTGCAATAATGAACAATATTTTCTTAAAAACCAAAAGATGTTAAGGTTTCATTAAACATAATATACTATTGTCAGGAAGTTTTTTTAAGTACATATATTGATTTCTTAAGTTTACACACCATATGGACCTTTCCTTCTATGGAAAAATCTTCAGGTTGATCCATATAAACTTTCGCCTTAAGATCACCATTCAAAAAGGCAGTCTTTACATCCATTTGATGTAGCTCTAAATTAAACTAAGCCACTGATTCCATGATTATTCTCATTGAATCATTCTTTGAGACAAGTGAAAAGGTCTTTTTAAAATCAATGTCATCCTTTTAAGTATAACCTTTAGCAACAAGTCTAGCTTTATACGTTTCAATATTTCCACTTGAGTCATGTTTAGTCTTAAAGACCCATTTGCATCTAACTCGTTTAGATCCATCTAGCAAAATAATAAGGTCCTAGACATTGTTTTGTGTCATTGAAGTTAATTTGTGTCATTGAAGTTAACTCATCTTTCATAACATCAATCTCTTTATTAGACTTATCACTTTTTAAGGCTTAAGAAAATGAAACAGGATCATTATTAATGCCTTAATCAAATTCTGACTTTTGCAAATAAACTATATAGTCATCAGGAATAACTGATCTCCTTATTCTTATAGGTTTATTCAAAGCTATTCCATATAGTTTATTTAAATTAATTGGTTGTAAGTTAGTTTCTTTACAAGGTGTTGTTTCATCCAAACCTTGTCGAGAATTATTTTTTTCTTCCAACACTGGGACAATATTTGGTATATATGTGGAAACTAAAACATTTATAGATAATGGAGCATCAACCATTATTTTATTAATATCCACAACACATTTTTTAGAACTCCTACTAACTTCACCATTTTTAATGAACTTGGTATTCGCTATTTCAACAATTCTTAGACAATGGTTTTGACAATAAAACCTATGTCCTTTAGGTTTCTTTCAATAAATAATAAAGTAAGCACTGACTATTCGAGAATCTACTTTCTTTTCTTTTGGATTATAAACTCATACTTCTAGTGGACAATCCCAAACATACAGGTGCCTCATACTAGGTTTCCTTTCAGTTCATAACTCAAAAGGAGTTTTAGGTACTACTTTACTAGGAATCCTATTTAGCAAATATAATGTAGTTTTAAATGTATATATCCATAAGTTTTGTGTAATAAAGAATTACTCATTATACTCCTAACCATCTCCACTAAGGTCTTATTACACCTTTCTGCCACACCATTTTATTGAGGTGTGCATCAAATCGTATGATGTGCCAGTATGTCATGTTTCTCAAGAAACTTTGTACATGAACCTGGAAATTGTCTTGATTCGTCAGATTTTTCATAATATTCACCACCTCTATCAGATCTTACAAGTTTCACTTTTTTTTTATCTAATTACCTTTCAACCTTCTTTACAAACACCTCAAAGGCGTTTACAACTTGAGATTTTTCATTAAGCAAATAGACATATCTATAACATGAAAAATTATCTATAAAGGTTATAAAATATTTTTCTCCACTATATCGATGTGTATAATTTCAAGGAGCTAAGTCCTTCTTGTGGCTCCTTTCTTATTATGTTTGGTTTGCTTTTCGTTAATGAAATCGGCAAATACATTGAGATCAATTAAATAAGAATTTCGAAGAATTTCATTCTTTATTAATCTTTTTAATCTTTCTTTAGATATATAACTCAAACATTTATGCCATAAGTAGGCTTAATTATTATTCATTATGCTACACTTAGCTCTAGTGGCATGATAAACAAAAAATAGGGATTAAGAAAAATTAACATCAAGTTTCAATTTATATAAACCATCTATAAACCGATGATGGAATTATGTTTAAATAAACTAAAACAAATATCACTAAACTTAAAAGTAACCCACTTTCATTAAATTTAGAAACAAAAATTAAGTTTCTATAAATCAAAGGTATATAGAGAGTTTGTATTAGATCCAAGTGATAAGCAATATCTAATATTAGACGATAAGTCCCAATGCCTTCAATTGGAACCTTTTTACAATTTCCTATGAACAGAAAGTTCTCAATTGAGTTTATAGTTTAGACTGTAATGAATCCTAACATAACATTAGAAATATAGGTAGTAAAACCAAAATCAAGCCACCAGGTATTAGAAGGAACTTCAGTTAAGTTTAGTTCAAAACATACAAAAAGGTTAAATGTTCCTTTCTTTTCAAACCAAGCCTTAAATTTCAGACAATCTTTCTAATAGTGTCCCTTTTCCTTATAAAACTGAGACTTATCCATCTTTTGTTCCTTCTTACCAATATTAGCAGTAACTTGTGTCGCCTTAGCAGGTGCTTTTTAAATTTCTTAGCCTTTAGCTTGTGAATTTTGCTAGCTCCTTGATCCATAAGGTCAATAAAATGAAATCTTTGATTCTTTAGCCTTGTTTCCTCCTAAATGAGTATACTTGACAATTCATTAACCATATACTTATCCTGTATATTGTTGTAGTTAATTTGAACAAGTCCATACTCAAGAGTTAACGAGTTCAAAATGAGTTGCACTAAAAAGGAGCCATCAACTGTCATATGCAAGGATTTTAATTTTACTGCAATATTTTTTATCTCTAGGACATATTGCCACAAGCTCTACCACACATCAAACTTTATAGTCGTGAGTTTAGTCATCAGAGTACTGTTAGGAGACTTATTTGTAGAACAAAAATATTCTTCCACAAATTTAAGGTATTCTTTAGTAGTTTGAGTTTGTGGAATAGTGGTCTTAATATTGTTGGCAATAGTCATTCACATGAAATTAAGACACAATTTGTTAGATCTTTCCCATGCTTTATAATTTGTCTTCTCATCCTTCTCGTATTCGTAATGGCTATATGGTTTTGTTCCAATAATGCTAAAATCAAGATCCAAAACACCTAAATAGAAATTGACTTGTTCACACTATTTAGAGAAGTTAAAACCATTAAACATTGTAACATAATAAGCATGTGAATGAAGAAAAATAGCTACAAATACATAAATGCTCAACAAATTATCAGATTTAAATAATCAAACATTTAGAATATACTACAGGATTTCTTTGGCCAAACTCAATAATATATTATCATAAGTTTAATTCCATACAAACTTTATCAGGTAATCATACAAAAACTCGTCAAATACAACCAATATATTTGCAAACTCAATAATATATTATCATAAGTTTAATTCCATACAAGATGGGATGTTTATTTATTTAATTAAAATGTGGATGTTTCTATCGAGATGGGGTGCTTAACTACGAATGGTGCTGGGACTGGCGTGGTTTTTCGGTGCTTTCTAAATGAATGATGTTGAGATTCACTATCTTTATGCCTATTCTGATCTGATACTTATTTGCTCTACTCCTTCATTCATGGAGGATTTTATTCTTTTTTAGGATTTCTTTTAATTATGAATTCTTTTCAACTTCACTGTACCAATCATTTTATCATGGTGGACCTGCCTTACGATTGAATGAACGAACTGAGTAGAAACTTAACTGTACAAATGTTGCCAGTCTAACATTAAGTTCAATTAATAAAAGTAACTCGGCAGTAATATTCCTTTTGAAATAATATTAAAAAATATATAAATTCTCTCTTATCCTTTAGAATTTGGCTGAAGAAGGAGATATTTTACACACGCCTTAATTCAATACATATGAAGTCCACAATTTAAAAAGATGACTTCAGGACTGTAACTGTCAGTGGTTGGGGGGGGGATTCATGCAAAATATTGGAAGGGGCTCGTTGTTGGCTGCTGAACTCTGGGAAGTACAATCGGGCCTCACCCTGGCCTGGAACCTTGGATATAAACACATTGTCGTAGAAGTGGACTCTTTGGAGGTCATCAATATTCTTCTTCTAAATTAGTATTGACTAACCAAAATTTTTTGGTGACAGGTATTCGTGGGTTAGCACACCGAGCATGAGAGGTCCAGTTTCAACTTGTTTATCAGGGAGGGAATCAGTGTGCCGACAGACTGGCTACCCTAGCCTCGCTGGCCAGTCTAGGAATTCATGTCTTGTAGGAACCTCCGATGGCAGCCATGGAGCTCATCCACCGCGACCAGCAAGGAGTTTTATATCGCAGATTACTGCGTTAGCGTAATTTTTAGTTGCCTTTCCTTGTAACAAAAAAAGGTGTTAGAATAATTAAGAAGACAAAGTAAGATTGCAATTCAATTAAGAATAAAAATATATAATATAAAATACTATAATAAATAAAAAGAAGAGTTACAATATAAATATTCACCTGTTATAAGTTACAAATATTAATTTATCAGTTATAACTTATAAAATTCATATCCTCACATGTTCTAATTTTAGATACTTAAATTTATTTTTTAATACATGAAATAAGAAGATGAATAAGTAATTGTAAGTGAATCAAACTCACTATAGTTACATATTTTAATTTATAATAATTATTACACATTCTAATATTTACATTTGTACTACAAATTCGCAGACCCTATGTTTCAGCGGGATTAATGTTGTTATTGAATCTAGATATTTTGTAAATAATATCTATGTTTTTCTAACGTGAATAATATTTAAATATTGTAAGTAATATCTAGATTGTCTAACAATTTTCTACTTGAAGATTTTACATTATCTTGTCATTGTCATTTTGCTTACATTCATGTTAAGCTCCAAGAGGATCGATGCTAAATAAACACATCATTATTGATTGATTTTTTCTTAAAATCTACTATATTGTATTTGATATGAGCTTTTTCATATCCACAGCTCCTTCCTATACTTTCTCACAAATGAAATAATATTGAACTTGTATATGATTGGTTTTCAAATGAAATATTGGATTCCTTGCTAGAGACAAGACACTTTAACTGCTACAAAATAATGAAATCTTCTATTGTTTGTGTTCAATTCTTCTAACACCAATTTCAATTAAGTCATTTCTTTATTAGTTTGTGTAGCTCCTAGATATTCTACTTTTGTTGATGATATAGTTATAATTGATTGTAACTTTGAAACCTATCTTATAACCTCACCAATGAGCATAAATGAAGTGAATTTGCTTTTAGCAACGCTACATATATAATCAACGCCAACATATTCTTTAATAATAAAGTCTTATCCTCTATATTTTAATGTAATATCAAAGATCCTCTTAATGTATCTTAGGATTCTCTTTACAATATTTCAATACTTTTTACTAGGATTCACTATATAGTAACTAACAACTTCTATTACAATGTCCGATCTTGTATAAATCCTATTAATCATTGAACTCCCCTTCCTGTTACCTTCTTTCTTGGTAAATTTACACCCCTAAAATTTTTTTTATTGATCCTAAGTCATTATTTTCAAATTTCTTAGCCAAATGTGCCTTCCATTATTTCATATGATTTTTATTTAGATATGTAACCAACATTTCATCTACGCACAAAAATAAAATTATAAAATCATTACCATCAAAACTTTTAAAATATAGATAAGAGTTTGCATTTTGTCTGTTGTATCCAAGACTCATGATGAAGAAATCAAATATCTTATATTATCATCTCAATGCTTATTTAAGACCATATAGAGATTTATTTAACTTGCAAACTAAGTTCTCTTCAAAACGTTCTAAGTGGAGAATGTAAATTTCTTCTTCAAAATATTGATAAAGAAAAACAATTTTCGCATCTTACTCATTCTCTATGTAAGTCAAACACAACATACATCTATATGTAAGTCAATCAAAACATACATTGCTAGGATTACTCTAATTGTAGTAAGTTAAACCATGGGAAAAATATTTTATTGAAGTCAATTATTTTTCTTTAATCATTGAAAGGGCAAGCTCTTAAATCAAGTTCGATTACTAACAATTTTGCATGGTACTGATAAAGTTGCCAATTCAAGCCCATGCCCAGTTTAAAGCCTTTTAAAGATGGTCTAAGCCTAGTCTAAAACTGAAACCTGATCAAGCCTAGCACATACCACCTGAGCCTGATCTCAAGCCCACTCGAACTTTAAGCAGTTTGAAATGCATCCAAAGCCAAAATCCACCTAACTCAAAACTTGACTCAACCTAATCCTACGACCATCTCTTTTACAAATGCCCTTGATACTTTCTATTAGGATTGTGTATATAATTAGGAAGATATATATTCTCTTTCCTATCTTTTAAGGCTAAATATTTGCTTTATATTTCTGATTAGGTAGTATATTCTTGATTAAGTAGTTTCCTTTTGTTCTAGGATTTGTTTATATATAAATATTTGGATGAAATGATGTATATATACTTGGAGAATTAATAAGAAGGCGTGATCTTTTCCCCACTAAAATTCTTCATAGTACTAGAACATTGAACGTAACTCTGAGAACCCTCAACTTGTATTATAATGGAAGGAAATAATGATGGCAGAATCGGAGGTGGTTCGTATCCAAAGAAACAGATCTCTCCTTATGATCTATATTCGAATGACAACCAAAGAAACCTCATAACTTAAGTGCAACTGAGAGGTAAGAATTATGAAGAACTGGCTCTCGTAGTCTGAGGCTTATTAAAGGCAAGAAGAAAGTTTGGTCTTATTGATGGAACGATTAAACAACTTATCGAAGATGCTCCTGAAGTCGAAGAGTAATGGATTGTCAATTTCATAATTGTGTCTTGGATTTTTAATACCATTGAATCAAGCATTTGATCAACCATAACATGCATGGAGAAAGTAAAAAAATTGTGTGAAGATATCAAGTAGAGGTTTTGTAACATCCTGTTCTCATATTAAGGGTTAGGACCCGAAATTTCAGTACATATGAGCTCAAAGAGAGATTAAGGAAATGCATTTTCTTGCTCATGCATAATGTTAGTATTTATGCACATAAATATTGAATGTTTGCACACACAAAAATGGTACATGCATTCATTGACAACTTCCGGGTATAATTGATGTTAAATGTGATTTTATTGAAAATGAAAAGTAGAGGGAGTAGAAAGAGTGATCTAGGTATGAGTTGTGATAAGGAAAAGATTTAGAAACAAAATTGGTAGTGATCTGGAAAATGTTTATTGAGTGTGCTTCGGTCTATTAGCCATAACTTTTTTCTAGTTATCTAACTGAGATGATTATTTTCTTGGATTACAATAGAAACATATGGCTACATTTCTTATGAAGAAATCGAATTTCAATTATGTCTCTAAGAGTCTCGAAATTTCATGAAGTTGAGAACTAGGTGCAGGACATTGATGGATGAATGTAAAATTCATCTTTGGACTTTAAGGGGAAAATTTGGGATTGATCTAGATAGATGTTGGCAAAGTTACCTTCTTAAGAATTATAGATCATTCTTTTATCTTTCCAATAGTATATAGCATGAAATTTTTGGACATCTAACCTGAAAGTTATAGCAATTTTTCCACTTCGTCTATCTTCTGTTTAGACATTTTGCATCTATCTTTTGTTTAAACCTTCTGCGTCTATCTTTTGTTTAGACCTTCTGCGTCTATGTTTGACTTTTACTGTCTACTTTGACCACTATCTTCTATTTAGACCTTCTGCGTCTATCTTCTGTTTAGACCTTCTACATCTATGTTTGACTTTTACCATCTACTTTTACACTATGCTCTGTTTAGACCTTCTGCGTCTATCTTATGCTTAATCTACTTTCTGCTTCCTCTGCTGTTGATCGAAACATCTCCTTCTGTGTTGTATCGTCTGCTCCATTTTTGACCCTCTAGATGATAGAATTTGTTTCCAAGGTCTTCATCAAAATTGTAGCTCTTGAAATTCTCTTTCGAACCATATATAGAACACATAAATCCGATATCCATAGGAAAAGTTATGCTAATTGTAAAAACACTTTATATGTTTCTATTCATAAACACCTTCTAGGTTACTGTTCATCATGTACCTTTTGCCCTATTTTTGACCCTTCAGAAGATAGAATCTGTCTTTGAATCTTTAAGAAAGTTGTAGATCTTGAAGTACTCTTTGAAAGCGTCCTAAGATGATCTTAATCCAACATCTCTAGTGAAAGTTATCTCATTTGTTCCGAGACAAGTTCAGTATGATTGAAG
>JANIIA010000001.1:35629128-35640187 GCA_027478495.1 Erythroxylum alaternifolium
AAAACAAAACCGTGAGAGCGCGAGGCCCGAGAGGCCGAGGCTCAAAGCGGACAATATCTGCAAGCGGGTGGTCTGGGATGTTACAATTTTTCACTCTCTGTACCTGCTATTTTCATTAGTGGAAGTTTTATTTAGAGTTTGGCCTGTAGATATAGCCCAAATTAGGGGTGAACCATGTTAAATTTCTACGTGTTATTTTCTTGCTTATTTTTCCTGTGAAATTTAATTCGTAAATTTTCCAAACAAGTGGTATCAAAGAGCATTCGGTTCTATATCAAGGCATTTCTCATCGTAGATGAAGGCAAAAATAAGCAAGATGATTAGCCTCATTGGCTCCAACTACCACATATGGAAGAACAAGATGAAAGATCTTCAGTTCATCACAAAATTGCATTTACTGGTGATTACCACAACAAAAACCAAAAATAAATTAAATGAGGAGTGGGCGTTTGAGCATGAGAGGTATGTAGTTTTATTCGTCAATTTTTTGAGGATAATGTATCTAATCATATTTGCAATGAGACTCACGTAAGGACATTGTGGAAGAAGCTCGAGGAGTTTTATGCCTCAAAAATAGGTAACAATAAATTATTTTATCTGAAAAAATTAGTACAATTAAAATATCGAGAATGTACCTCTGTAGCAGATCACTTGAATGAATTTCAAGGGATTGTGGATCAATTATTAGGAATGGGCATAAAATTCAATGATAAACTACTTAATCTTTTCATGCTTACCTCTTTGCCAGAGTCTTGGGAGACTTTGAAGATTTCAATCACCAATTCTGCAATTGATGGTGTTGTTAACATGGAATTTGTAAAAAGTGGAATTCTAAATGAAGAGATGAGACACAGATCATAGAGTTCGACCTCTTCAATATAGTCAGAAGTTCTGGTCACAGGTTCTAAGGGGAGGAGCAAATCTAGAGGTACAAATTTCAAAGATAAGAGCAGAGAAAGATCAAATAAATATGCAAACATTGAGTGCCATAACTGTAAAAAGAAGGGTCATATTAAAAGGTTTTGTTGAAAGTTTAAAGAAGAAAAAAACAAAAGCAAAGAAGTCAAGAAAGATGATAGCAATGATGATGAACATACGTCAACAGCTAACACCATTGATGACTTTCACATCGTCTAATATGATAATGATGTGAATAGTATATCTTGTGAGTTTAACTGGATAAGTGACAGTGGTGTCACTATTCACGCCACATCACATAAAGAACTCTTCTCATCATATACAGAAGGAGATTTTGGTGTCATTAAAATGAGAAATAGGGGATTAGCCAAAATCACTGAAAAAGGTGATATTTACTTGGAGACATACAATGGCATGAGGCTGCCTCTGAAAGATGTCAGATATGATCCTGATCTTCGTCTAAATCTGATCTCAGTTGGCATGCTTGATGATGAAGTTTTTGCAGCACTTTCAAAGATGGCAAATGGAAACTTACTAACGGCTCCTACGTAATGGCCAAAGGTAAGGAGTGCTCAAAGTTGTATGTGATACAGCCAAAGGTCTCCAATGATATTGTGAATCCAGTCGGTCATATAAGCGAGAAGGGGATGACCCAGTTGTGAAAAAGAATGCATTATTTGAAGTTGACCAGGTACATTTAAAGAAGTGTATTGATTGTTTTGCAAGAAAAAAAATAGAGTTGCTTTCAAAAGTTCTCCTCCTTCTAGAATGAAGAATGTATTGGATTTGGTATACTCAGATTTATGTGGGCCAATGCCAAATTCACTAGTGGTGCTCAATACTTTGTGACTTTCATTGATGACCATTCTAGGAAGACGTGGGTATACACATTGAAGACTAAAGATAAATTACTAGATGTTTTCAAGCAATTTCATGCCTCAGTTGAAAGACAAACTAGGAAGAAGTTGAAAAGCATTCGAACAGACAATGGTAGAGAGTATGCTGGACAATTTGACTTATATTGCAAAAAGCATGGTATTCAACATCAGACTACTCCTCCTAAGACACCGCAATTGAATGGTTTAGCTGAGAGGATGAACAGGAGTTTGATAGAGAGAGTTTGATGCTTGCTCTCACATGCAAAGTTGCCTAAGACATTTTGGGGCGAGGCTCTATTTACAACAGTTCATGTATTAAATCACTCATCATGCATTCCTTTACAGTCTGATGTTTTAGAGAAAGTATGGTCAAGAAAGGATATGTCCTATGATCATCTAAAGGATATATGATCCAATTCAGAAGAAGTTGATTCAGAGTTATGATGCTATATTTGTCGACCATCAAACCATTGAAGATCTTAACAAAGTGAAACTAGATGTTCCAAGAACTAATGGTGACCTAGTGGACTTATAGTTAATTCCTCCAAAAACATTGCCAAGACAATTTGGAGATGAAATTGAAAATCACCAGCCGAATGTAGCTAATGATGATGCTCCCATTCAAAATCAATCAGGTGAGGATTTTGATGAAGATGATGTCCAGAATCAACCATTAGCATCAGAGACTGCTCAGGTTCCAATAAGAAGATATATGCGAGTAAGACAAGCCACTACTAGATACTCCAGTGATTAGTATATGTTATTGATGGGGGAGAACCTGAAAATTTTCAAGAGGATATGATAGATGAACATAAGATGAATTAGTTTGAAGCTGTGCAAGATAAGATGAAGTCATTGCATGAGAATAAAAATTTTGAGTTGGTGAAGTTGCCAAAAGGCAAGAAATCTTTGAAAAATAAGTGGGTGTTCAAGATTAAACATGATGAACACAATCGTCATCTAAGATTCAAAGCTAAATTGGTTGTTAAAGGATTCAACCAAAGAAAAGGTATTGATTTTGACGAGATATTTTCACCAGATGTTAAAATGGCATCCATCCGTACAGTGCTCAGTTTAGCAGCAAGTCTAAACTTAGAAATCGAGCAATTGGATGTTAAGAAAACTTTTCTTTATGAACATTTGGAAGAAGAGATATATATATAGAGCAGCCTGATGGTTTCAAGGAAAAAGGAAAAGAGTACTATGTGTGTAGATTGATGAAAAGCCTTTATGGTTTAAAACAGGCATCGAGACAGTGGTATAAGAAGTTTGAAACTGTTATGGGGGAGCAAGGCTATAAGAAGAATATTTCAGATCACTGTGTTTTTGTATAGAAATTCTCTGGAGATAATTTCATTATCCTTTTACTTTATGTTGATGATATGTTAATTATTGTTCAAAATATTAATAGGATTAATAGTTTGAAGAAGTAGTTAAGCAAGTCTTTTGCCATGAAAGACTTGGGGCCAAGAAAACAGATACTTGACATGACAATTATCAGAGACAAGGGCGCCAAGAAATTATAGTTATCACAAGAAAAGTACATTGAGAAAGTACTTCAAAGGTTCAACATGGATAAAGCTAAAACAGTTAGTTGTCCTCTTGCTAATCACTTTAGGTTGAGTACTAAGCAATGCCCTTCGATAGATGAAGAGAAGGAAGAGATGATGAAAGTCCCCTATGCTTCTATAGTTAGAAGTTTGATGTACGCTATGGTATGTACATAGCCAGATATTACGCACGCAGTTAGAGTAGTGAGTAGGTTCCTTTCAAATCCTGGTAAGGAACATTGGGATGCTATGAAGTGAATTTTTAGAGATTTAAGTGGTACTTCCAAAATATGCTTATGTTTTGGAACTACTTAACCTGCATTAGTTGGTTACACAGATGCAGATATGGCTAGCAATGTTGACTCGAGAAAGTCTATTTCAGGTTACCTAATTATCTTTATAGGGGAAGTTATGTCATGGCAATCAAAATTGAAAAAATGTGTTGCTTATCCACCATTAAAGAGGAATTTATTGCTGCAACTGAAGCATGCAAAGAGCTCCTATGGATGAAAAAGTTCTTAAATGAACTTGGTTTTCAACAGGATAGATATCAACTGTTTTGCGACAACCAAAGTGCTATTCACCTTGGGAAAAATTCCTCATTCTATTCAAGATCAAAGCATATTGATATGAGATATCACTAGATCAGGGAGGTGTTAGAGAAGAAGTTATTACAACTTGAGAAGATTCATACGGATGAGAATGGATTAGATATGATGACAAAAGTTCTACCTAGGGGAAAGTTTGAGTTCTGTCGATCATCTGCAGGAATGATAGTAAATACCATATAGTCAGTAGGGGAGAATTATAAGGCGGTACTGACATACATGGTACTGCCATTCTATATTTAGGTATTAAAAAAGAGAGCAATTTGTTGAGAATTACTTGCATGCAAGCTATAGCTTTGGACAGCCATAGCTTGCAGTATGTAAGTTGTGGCAAAGGGCAGTGGAGGGTCTATATAAAGACCCTCCCTCCCTCTTTCATAAGTGTGTGTTTTCTAATATGTGTATATTTGGTAAGTTAGAGTGACTTGTGTGTTTAAAGTGTTGGGTGAGAGAGTTATTTTTGGTTTTTTTGGGAAATGTTTTTCCTAAAAGGGTGAGTGACAAAATAGTGAGGATATTATCTTAGGGATAGTAAATTTAGGAAACACCTTATTATGAATGCCACTATTTTGTTTTATTATTATTTACTCTATGTACCTGCTATTTTCATTATTGGAAGTTTTATTTAGAGTTTGGCCTGGACGTAGCCCAAGTTAGAGGGTGAACTACGTCAAATTTCTACGTCTTATTTTTTTTGCTTATTTTGCCTATGAGATTTAAATCCTAAATTTTCCCAACAATTAAAGCATAGCATTCCTTTTTCAATCATAAATCAATTAAGCCAATCGTTATAAATAATAATTAATGGAAATCGTGAAAAACTATTTAGCGTTAAATTAACATTTTCATGTATATATATACCATCTTGAAACTTCAAAATGAGATTATAGACCACCCTACGTACGCTTGCTTGTTGATACAAGTAACCTATTCCATCTCAAGTTCTCCATGTATACCAGCAGTAATAAGCAATAAATTGAAAAGGAATATTATTACATGACATATATGCTTGGAGTCATTTAGTGGTTGCTACGGTGGTTAGGCAAATCTTCCTGAATCTTCTCAATCATACTCCATCTCTCCTGTTCTTGGGGATGTTGAGATAGTGGAGCCCGATACATGGTGGTCGCGCTCTTCTTTCTGTCTATCCTACCGTTAGTTTCTAACCTATTCCTTTTTTCTTCTTCCACCTTGTTCATTATCTTCACACTACAACCTGCATAACACATATATTGATCAAAGTGAAACCATCAAGTACATAGTGAAAACCCAAAGTGGTCAATTAATTCGAAGAATTTTTTAATTATCCTTTGCACAAATAAAATAAAACTATGCGAAAAACGAAATAATAAAAAAACCAAAAATTTGGTAACATAGTCCGGTACACTCTGCCCACGTCTGTGGGGCCCTTACCCAGATTAATCACTTTCACAGTAGTCCAATAGAATTACACAAGATTGACCTAACACAACACCTCTCAATCTCTACAACTATCTCACATCCTAACTACCCGTAAAAGACTTTCACACCTAATAACACGACCGACTCATGTTAACCTCATCAGAGGATTTTTTCTAACTACTTTCACTCAAAGTAATAATAAATAAAAATAGCTCAAGTATTTAATCAACAGAAAATTAAATAACGAAACATTTGAGATTAACGAAGACTTCCCTATGGATTTATCTCCTCCAAATAACCCGGCAAGAAACTTTCTTCACAAAAATCAGTCATTGTGTTCCTTCGAGTAATAATCAGTCCACACATCACCAAAGAAGATGTTTACCTCACTGACAGAACAGCATCTCCATGGTCCACATAGAAACACGTTAATTACCTATTTACCTTAACATATGTAGCAACAGTGTTTTTCTTTAAAAACCCACAAGAAAACATATTCCACATAAACTCACGCACACACTCACTGCATACCACTTATCAACATGTTTCAGCTTAATAAGGAAAACTATGTGCAGCCAGCCAACCAATATCCAAGACCCACGTGATCTATATATTTAATCCAATTTGTGATATATATCACTTCCCTTTTAATAAACTTCAATAAAAACACAATCTGCATATCTACTACATATCCATTTAAAACACAATCTCCACCCATCTTAATCAATCCAATTAATAATTTTCTTATACGTCTAATTTAAAATACCAAAACTAAATAAGATATATATAAAATATATCCTAACAATCTTCCCCTTTTTGGCATTTTATCTCAACTTAAGAACCACACATAGAGATGAGACGTATAGAATAAAAATCTTGTTACTCCCCCTTAATGCAATATTCAAGTACATAAGCATAAGCCAAGTCCAGTCAACAAAGGATAAAGAGAAGAACTACAAGCTTATCTTTGGTCTCCCCCTTTGAGACAATAGATGTCAAAAAGCCAAAAATTAATAAGCTCCCAGAAAATGAAGAACTTGTTGCTTCAAGTTACGAAGGGCTACAGTAGTGACTTGAAGAACACCTTCAATTCTCTCAATCTTAGAAAATAAGGTTGCATGGGGGTTAACATTGGAGGTCCCCGTGGAATTTGAAGGATTTGAAGCAACATACGGCAAGTCCACCATCCGTGGTTGTCGAAAACTCCATGGAGAAATAGTCATCAATGGTACAGACTTTAGGATGCTTGATTCAATCCTATCGCATAGAGCAGCTTAACCTAGGCCAAATAGACAGTCACGACATAGGTACTTGGCATCCAATTAGTCACAATTAACTTAAAAAGAAAAAAATACTTCTGGGTCAAATTTGATGACCAAAGAATAGAACTAGATGGCCATGCAATGAGTTTGCCACCAGTTAAAACTATGGCAATCAGATCGGTCGAGATAGCCCGCTCATCATAATATAATAGATCACCAATCACATTGTCAAATCCCAAAAACATATTCAACCGAGTAGCGTCAAAATGAATTACCTGACTCTGCATATAAACAACTCCAAAAGAGACAACATCCACATTTAAAATATCACATGTCAAATTGGAGTAAAATTCTTTGACCAGAGCAGAGTCATAATATTGAGGAAGGAGTGAGACTTGTAACAAAGTACTCGCTGAAAGTAAAGTGTGCAGACCATGATAATGAAATTCAACCAGGTTGATTGGCTGATTAAGAACAAACCCAATATCTGAGAGTGTACCCCATATCTGCTCGACAACTGGAGTATAAAACTTAAAGGAAATGGCTTTGTCGACTAGAAATCTAGCTGAGGGATGAAAACGAAGTGGTCGGATAGACTTATGGCATTTCATCTTTGTACGCTTTCTCGGAGCCGGAGGAGGTACTTCGGAATCTGAATTTGACTCTTCCACCATGGATTCGATCACATGAGCAACATCGTCAACAAGATCATTTTGTTCCTGGACATCTGGAATGTCAATAGGCACTATTAAAAATGACCCTGCCCTAGGAAAACTTCTGCCAGATGCTGGATTAAATTGCAAGCGACTTGAACGTCGTATAGGAGCTATTGCCTTTTTGTCAGAAACAAAGAATAAAACCTTTTCCTTGATTTTTCCCATACTCCAATTTCAAATAGGCAAAAGGCAACAATACAGTAAACACTAAGCACAGACAATCAAGAACCCAAGCAGAAAAAAAATAAGTAGCAAATATTGAAACTCCAACCAGTCCACAATTAGTAAACTAGAAGGCTTCAACGTCAAATTAGCTCAGATTCAATAGATCAGAGACCAAAGCATTTGATTTCCATGCAATTAGTTAAATAAATTTCCAAAATCCATAAACCCAATCACAACCTAAGATAGTGAACCACAATTCTTCAGCTTCAATCACAACCCAATCAGTGAATAATGAGAAGAGAAAGTCAGTACTAAATGAGGAATGCCGTATATGAGGAGCCACCACTAAAGTATAATGGCTAGAGAAACGGGTGTGATGACCAACACCAACACCGAAAGACTGCTCAAATCTAAAATGAATGTTGAAGGAGAGAAGAGAAACGTGACTTGCTTGTGTGGGTATCTTGCATGGAGTGTAGAGGAGACTTGTTTGGAGATGGTGTGAGGAACGTGAGTGTGCGGTAGCAATAGGAAAAAAGAAAGAAAAATTAAGGATTTAAATCCCTTACCCAAAAATGCTGCATTTCATTTTTTTTACAATACAAAGAGACTAATAATGAAGGGCACAAAGTCCCAAAGCTCCTCTAAGTAGTTCAAACCTTACCGTATCAAGAGATTTCGTTAAAATATCTGCCAACTGCTTTTCGGAAGATACATGAGATAAGATGACTGCCTTGCTTTCCACAAGTTCCCGAATAAAGTGATATCGAAGATCAATATGTTTTGTCAGTGAATGTTGAACCGGATTCTTTGAGATATCTATGGCACTTTTATTGTTGCATAAAATTGTTAACTCATTCTGATCAATCCCATAGTCCTCTAACATTTGTTTCATCCAAAGTAGCTGTGAACAACAACTTCCTGCAGCTATGTATTCGGCCTCAGCAGTCAAGAGTGAGATTGAATTTAGCTTCTTACTGTACCAAGAGATAAGATTGTTTCCCAAAAAGAAACAGCCCCTGAAGTACTTTTGCGATCATCTAAATTTTCAGCCCAATCTACATCACTGTATCCAGCTAGATAAGATGTTGAATCTGATGTATACCATATTCCAAAATCTGACGTTCCGTTTATATATCTAAAAATCTTCTTAACCGCTGTCAAATGTGTTTCTTTTGGATTCGCTTGATAGCAAGCACATAAACCAACACTATAGCAGATATCTGGCCTACTTACAGTCAAGTATAATAAACTGCCGATCATGATGTGATATAAACTTTCATTAACATGTTTCCCATTCTCATCTCTGTTTAGTTTCATTGAAACACTTATAGGTGTTCTTGCATGTCGAGCTTTCTCAAGACCTAACTTCTTTATTATGTTGCTAGCATATTTGGTTTGCGATATGAAGATTCCATCATTCACTTGTTTCACTTGCAAACCTAAAAAGAAGTTTAACTGACCTACCATACTCATTTCAAATTCAGATGTCATTAGCGTAACAAATTCTTCGACCATTTTTGAACTTGTAGCACCAAACACAATATCATCAACATAAATCTAAGCTATCACAAAATCAAATTTAAACCTTTTAATAAACAAGGTTTTGTCAACACTACCTCGTTTATATCCTTGCTTGATAAGATATTGAGTGAGTCTTTCATACTAGGCCCTTGGTGCTTGATTAAGTCCATAAAGTGCTTTCTTTAGTTTGGAGACATAGTCTGCATGGGCTGAATCAATGAAACCTTTCGGTTGCTCCACAAAGACTTCTTCCTATATAAACCCATTCAAAAAGGCACTCTTTACATCCATCTGATAAAGTTTAAAACCTTTTATACATGCTATGCTAATAGTAATCTGATCGATTCAAGTCGTGCCACCTATACAAATGTTTCATCAAAATCGATTCCTTCCACCTGAGAATATCCCTGAGCTACTAGCCTTGCTTTATTCCTGGTAACATTACCCTTTTCATCTATTTTATTCCGAAACACCCACTTTGTACCAATTACATTAGTATCTTGTGGTCTTGGCACTAATTCCTATACATCATTTCGTGAAAGCTGAATAAGCTCTTCTTGCATAGCTGCTATCCAGAATTCATCTTGTAGTGCTTCTTTAACGTTCTTTGGTTCAAGTAAGGAAGTGTAGCACAGATATCCTGCAAGTTCTCTGTAATCAACCATTTTCCTTTCTCTTATTTTTCTTCTTTCTCTCATATTCCCAATAACATTTTCTACTGGATGGTTTCTTCGAATTCAAGATGAAGAGCCTCGGTTCAAATCATCTTCTAGTGATTTGGTTGTTTCATTATCTGAAGTAACTGAAAGTTCTTCAATTTCTGCAGTTACTTCCTCAGCAGTAACTAACTGTAAATCAGTTTTTGCAATTACTTCTTCTGCAACAACTAACTGCACATCTGGGCAATTCTTCACTTTTGTCTCATTGCTTTTTTAAGTTGATTTAGATGGTTGGTTGCTATTTCTCTTCAGCCAATTGACCATTCAACAAATATGCATCATCTATCACAATATTGATGGATTCTTGCACTTTCCTTATTCTTTGATTGTACACTCTGTAGGGTTTATTATGAATTAAGTACCTAATGAAGACTCCATCACTTTTGCTTTCAAATTTTCCAAGTTGCTCGTAATCTTGAAGAATATAACACTTGCTTCCGAAAATATGAAAATAGCTCACATCTGGTTTCTTTCCTCTCCAAAGTTCATATGACGTCTTGTTTAGAAAATTTCGAAGATATACTCTCTATTGCATATATAGCAAGTTGTGTTAACCGCTTCAGCCCAAAATCGCATAGACATTTTGCTTCCATTCAGCATAGATTTGGCCATTTCTTGAAGTGTTCTATTTTTCTTCTCTGTAACTCCATTTTGTTGTGGAGTTTTAGGTGCTGAAAATTCTTGTACGATGCCATACTCATCACAAAAATCAATATTAAAGTTTATATTCTCAAATTCTCTTCCATGATCCGAACGAATTCTCAATATAGTCAAATTTTTTAGATTGATCATCTGCACACATAGGCTTCTAAAAGCCTTAAAAGCATCTGATTTTTCTTTCAAAAATGACACCCAAGTATATCTTGAATAATCATCAACACAAGTTAGAAAGTATCTCATTCCACTAATGCTTTCATGTTGTGTCGGACTAACCAAATCCATGTGAATTAAATCAAGTATGCGAGATGAGGTAATATATCTAACCTTTTTATGTGCCACTTTTAGCTATTTTTCCATTTGACACGCCCTGTAAATCGAATTTCCTACTTTGTTTATTTTGTCTAGACCCTTCACAGCCTCCAATTTTGTTAATTTGCTGATGAGATCGAAATTTGCATGCCCAAGCCTTTGATGCCATAAATCAATGTTATTTTTAAGAGTGGCTGATTTGCAAGTAGTCATAACTTGCAACATGTAGCAATTGTCGACTGATTGCTTACCGCTCATGATACATTCGCCTTGTTCGGTAAGTACCCTGCATTCATCACTTGTAAATTTAACTAGCAAACCATCATCACATAGTTGGCTTATACTTACC
>JANIIA010000001.1:35691665-35701671 GCA_027478495.1 Erythroxylum alaternifolium
TTATTTATATAGAAATATATACAAACAATTAAAGAATAATTTTTAATTATATACAATTTTTGTGGACCGTAATAAATGAGTTTGAGAAAAAGATGGTTAGAGTTAGAAGAAACAATTGGTATTAAGAAAATTATTGAGGGTATATTAGGTAGTATGCATTTATTAGTTTACGTTCCATCATACACTCTCAAAATCGGAGGTTTCTTATTTTCACTATTTAGGATGAAATATAATGTAACATGAAACTCTTAGCTTCCATCCCATTCCGTTCTATTCTATTATGAAACTCTCAACCAAATGATAGAAGTGTGTTGCGTGCCATTATGTTTCATTTCTAACCCTTTAACTAAACAGGGCGTTAATGTTTTGAAGGTTGTAATTCAATCTTAACGCTTGTATTATGCTCAAAATAGAACCTCAATAAATAAAAAGTTTATTGGTATTAAACTCCTGTTCGCAAAACGTGACATTTTTTATTTTTAAAAATATATTAATGGATTTTATTGTCACGTGCATGGTACATTATAACATGTAAATCCTACCAACATATTTAAAAAATAAATTATACATATTTATTAAAATAAATAAATAAATAAAATGTTAATTTATTTTTAAGTTTTTTAGTGAGCCACTATGTTATTAACAACACGTAGCTGTGAGATCCATCAATAGATTTTTAAAAATATAAAAAATGTCATGTGATTTTGAAAATAATAAAAAATATCACATCATTGTTGACGTGGCATTTAACTAACGAAAGTTTAACTTCGTTAAAATTTTTATTTATTAAGACACATGCCAGACATGAGTCTGATCAATATTTCTCTATAAGCTAGGTGTGTTGCTCGTCCTCCGCCACTATTCACCTATTAAGCACATGTACCATGTACCACAAGCGCCCGATGGTAAGGCACGCCCTCGTTGGAAAATGACAACTCTCGGCAAGTTTTGGGGCAAATTTTTGTGCTTCTAGGCTCGTTTTCACCCTATTTCTCAAGGCTAAACAGATTTATACCAATTTCATGCAATAATAAGCAAGAAAAAACCAAAAAATGAAAGTTATTCTTTAAAAATTTTATGGAGGAAAAATTGAAATATCTTTGTTTTTAACCACCCGATTATGTCACCACTTTGATATTAGGTGTAATATGTAACAAGAGCTTAATTATGTATCCTGAATCAAACGTGAAAGGGAAATAAACGAAGAAATGCAAAAAATACTTGATTTCAGTTCCATAACTTCAAACGAGCTTTCTGAAGCTGAAACGAACTTGAATTAATAGCCACCTCTACAGGAATTGCTCACCGAGATGTAATAAAGCCTTTCTACAGTTTTATCAAAATATAAGTTCTCTTAACGAGTTAGAGAATCCTGATACTTACGAATGACATGAGCAACTGCAGGAGATCTTAACCTTTATATATAGCATTCATATTGTACTTCTCCATCACAAGTTCGATGTGGGAATGTTCCATACTGATCAGGATCTATTTTGCTGCTAGACTTTGACCAATTGACTTAGATCATTTATTGGACCACTTTATTATCTTTATCTGGATCAAATTACGTAACTTAACCAATAAGTTATTGAAAAATCAAAAATTGCAATTAAATGTTGCTCAACTTTATGGGAAATGTCCAAAATGTCCAACAGACTACACCCGTGTACATGTTAAAGCATTTATTTAAGCATCAACTGCATAATTTCAACGAGTTAAAGTATAACATCTCAGGAGTAATTCTATCAAGTACAAAAGAAAGATTAACACTTATTCATAAAAGCAATACCTTCTTAATTTGAATTTGGTCATATATCAAAACCAGTTTTGCAGAATTCATATCGTACTAGTCAAAAAACGATACAAAAATAAATACTCATGTGCCGACTTGTTTTGGGTGGTACTAGCCGATATTTAAAATATTATCAATATACCAAAAATTTTAAAATTGTTAGGGGTATTTATGCAAAAAGAAATTTTTTCTTAAAAACCCTCTTCTTCACCCCTCCTGGAAATTTTAAAATTTTTGATATATGGCCGATATTTTGAATATCGGTTGGTACCACCTGAAACAAGTCGATACATGAGCACTTATTTTTGTACCTTTTTTGACTGGTATGATATGAATTCCACAACACTGGTTTTGATATATTACCAAATTCAAATTAAAAAGGTATTGCTTTTAGGAATAAGTGTTAATCTTTCTTTTGTACTTGATAGAATTACTCCTGAGATGTTATGCTCTAACTTGTTGAAATTATGCAGCTGATTCTTAAATAAATGCTTTAACATGTACACAGGTGTAGTCTATTGGACATTTTGGACATTTCCCATAAAGTTGAACAATATTTAATTATAATTTTCAGTTTTTCAATAACATATCGGTTAAGTTACGTAATTTGATCCAGATAAAGATAATAAAGTGGTCCAATAAATAATCTAAGTCAATGGGTCGAAGTCTAGGAGCAAAATGAACCCTGATCAGTATAGAAGAAGAGGGTTTTTAAGAAAAAAATTCTTTTTGCCCCCTTCTTTTTCTCTCTCACAAATTGACACTCTCACTCTTTCTTTTATACAAAAAATAAAATTAATCTAAAAGCCCTCCCTCCCACACCTACACTCGATGTTGTTGTCCTTCTTTTTCCTCTCGTTATTTTCTCTCTCACACTCTCACTCTCTCTCTTCTTCGCTGTCGCTAGTCGCCACCACTCCCTCTTCGCCCGTCTGGTGGCCACCACTGCATCCCCAACAACCACCCAACGTCACCCACTAGCCCACCACTGCCTGACACCAGATCTAAAATTTGAAATAGATCCAGATCCAAACCAGACTAGAACTGACTTGAATTGATTTTTTATTTTTTGGGTGTCTTTTTTGCTCTTAAATTTGAAAAACAAATTCATTATATTTGATTGTTTGTGTATGTTTTGTGATACATATTGTTGGAAATTATTGGTATGTTTTGTAATGAAAATTGTTGAAATTATTGGAATAAAAATTATTGGAAATGAAAATTGTTTATGTATGTTTTTGAAATTGTTGAAAATGAATTTGTGATGGTTGAAATTGTTGGTTGTTGGAAATGAAATTGTTAATTGTTAGAAATGAAATTGTTGAAAATTTGGAAATGGAAATTGTTTATGTATGCTTTGTGATGTTTGAAACTTTAAATTGAAATTATTCAAAATTGTTGGAAATGGAATTGTTGAAAATTATAGGGAATGGAAACTGTTTATTTATGTTTTGTAATGGTTGAATTGAAATTGTTGGAAAATGTTAGAAATGAAATTGTTGGAAATTGTTGAAATTAAGAAATGAAAATTGTTAGAAATTGTTGAAAATAGAAATTGTTTATGTATATTTCATTATTTTGTGAATTATGAATTTGTGATGGTTGAAATTGATGGTTGTTGGAAATTTGGAAATGGAAATTGTTTATATATGTTTTGTGATGTTTGAAACTTTGAATTGAAATTGTTCAAAATTGTTAGAAATAGAATTGTTGAAAATTATTGATATTGGGAAATGTTAGAAATGGAAAATTTTTATATATGTTTTGTAATAGTTGAATTGAAATTGTTGGAAAATGTTAGAAATGAAATTGTTGAAATAAAGAAATGAAAATTGTTAGAAATTGTTAAAAATGGAAATTGTTTATGTATATTTCATTATTTTGTGACTTGTGAATTTATGATTGTTGAAATTGTTGGTTAGTGGAAATGAAATTGTTTGTGTATGTTTTGTGATTATGTAAATCATACCCTTCAACTTGATCTTTATCTTTGAAACTTTGAATTGAAATTGTTTGAAATTGTTAGAAATAGAATTGTCAGAAATGGAATTGTCGGAAATAGAAATTGTTTATGTATGTTTTGCGATTGTTGGAAATGGAAATTGTTTATGTATGTTTTGTGATTGTTAGAAATGGAAATTATTTATGTATGTTTTATGTAATTATGTTTGTTGAGTAATTGAATTATTAGTTTTTGACTTATGGTAAATTGTGTTCGGTAAAATTGAATTGTGTATGATGTATGAGTTATATTATATAAGATGGACATGCGTATTGTGTAATGAAATTATGTATTATTTATTTTGATATATGCATTCATTTATTTTTACAGATAAATGGAAGGAAGTTCAAGTGCTCTTGATCAAACCACTTCAGGAAGATACAATAATTCAGTTTGGGCTCATGCTACATTGGTTCCCGATATGAGGAACTATACTATTTGCTTGTTTTATAATAAGCATTTGAAAGGTGAAGGAATAACCCGATTAAAGAAACATTTAGATGGGGTTAAAGGAGATGTGGAACCATGTAAAAAGTAAGTCATGATGTGAAGTGGTAGATGAAAACTTTGCTTGAATAATATCAGCATGAGAAAGATAGAAGAGAAAGGTTGAATTTTGAAATTGGTAGTGGAACTTCATTCGCTGGTTTTCGTGATGATTGTGGAAATGTTGAAGGTGGTAGTGGTAGTGATAGTGATAGTGGTAGTGGTAGTAGTAGTGCTAATGTTCCATCCCAGGCTCAGCAAGAAGATAATATTACAACTGCACCTGATGCTAGGAAAAGAAGCAGGTAGGTGACTAGTTTTTTTGCACCACGAAGAACTCTTGGAGCCTAACCTTCAATTTGTAGTGCAATGTAATCAAGAGAAGCATCTCATAATGTTGATATAGTAGTAGCTAGATTGTGGTATGATACAAGTTCATCATTCAATGCTTCCCAATCTTACTATTATCAACCTTTGGTGGATGAAAGAGCTTCTTACAGTCCGGGATACAAAGCTCCTTCAATTGATGACTTGAGATGTAAACTTTTGAGTTGCTCAGTTTCTGAAACTAAAAATTATTTGGCTAAAAGAATAGTGAATTAAGCTACTTTTGGGTGTTCAATCATGTGTGATGGTTTGACAAATAGGAGACAAGAGCCTATTATTAATTTTCTGGTTTATTCTGCAAATAGATCAATGTTTTGAAGTCTATTGATGCATCTGGCCTTATTAGAAATACTGATACTTTATTTGAGATATTTGATGAGTGAATGAAGTGGGGCCAGAAAATATTGTTTAGTTCATAACTGACAATGATTCCGCTTATAAAGCGACAGGAAAAAGGTTACATAATAGGTATAATTCTTTTTTTGACTCCTTATGCTACACATTGCATTGACCTAATGGTGGAGAATATAGCGTATCCTAGGTATTTTCCTATTAGTGATGAGACTATACAGAAAGCTAAAAAAGTGATAAAGTTTATCTATAATTGTGCATAAATTTGAATTTAATGAGAAAAAAATTTACCAATGGTAGAAATTTGTGTCGTTCTAGTGTGACAAGATTTGCAACAAATTTCTTATCACTTCATTCTTTTATTTCGATGAAGCAAGAGTTAAAACAAATGTTTGCAAGCGATATATAGATTGCGTCTCAGCATGCTATGTCTAATGTTGGATTGGAAGTTTCCAGCATTATACTGGAAGATAGAGAATTTGTTCTCAATGTCAATTTGTTATTCGAGTTTGTGAGTCTTTGGTGAGGGTGCTTCGCTTGGCTGATAGTGAAGAAAAGTCAACAATGAGTTTTTTTTGATGTCATGGAAAAAGTAAAGGAAGCAATCAAGACTAATTTAAAACATAGGTCTTCTTTGTATACACTGTATCTTGCAATCATCAATGAGAGATGGAAAAGACAACTTTCTTCTCCTTTTATTTGCAACTGGTGTATATTTCTTACCGAATTTTACAGAGAAAGCTAAAGTTAGTAGAGGAATGTTATTCACTATTACAACAATTGTTGGCCATGAAATGATGTAAAATCTTTTAAGCTCACAAATAGAACTTTATAAGCTGTTTTATGGGGATTTTAGATTGTCGATTGCTATTTGACAAAAAGTAAAACATTCTCCAAATATTAGCTGTTTCTTTTTTCTTATTTGTTGGAAATTAATTATCACTTATTTTGTTTGTAACGTTACTTTTGTTATCTAACGATTTACAGTTTCTTGGTGAGATCAATTTGAAAATTGTGTTCCAGAATTGCAAAGGTCTACAATTCAAATTTTAAGTCAATGTGTGAGTGCAACGGGTTGTGAACGGAACTGTAGCACATTTGAATTCATCCATTCCAAGAAAATGAATAGATTGAAGCATAAGAGATTGAATGATTTGGTATTTGTTCGTTACAATTTAAAGCTTTGAGAAATGGATGTTATTATCATTATTAATTTCAATATGATTTCTTATAATTTTCTATTAATTAAATTTTATTATTTACTAGGAGTTTTAATAGCACAAACATTTAAACTTATCAAAGATCTTTTGATAATATCGATCTTTTGGCTGATTGGGTTTCTGAGGAACTGGATTTGATAGATGTGAATAACTTGAAAGATAATCTTGGTTGGGAAAACTTTGACATGCCATTTGGTGCATTGAATTTGAATGATGATGATGATAATGAGGCTTCTCTTAATGATGATGATTTTATACCAAATGATAACTGAGGTCAGTGTAGTTATAGCGAATATACTCCCGTAGACGATTGAATGAAGTTTCAGGTTTGTGTTTTTCCTATTCTTTTCATTTTACTTATATTTGATGTATATGTTAAGTTCTATATATATAATGTAATTGTAAATGTTTTTGTTAAAGATTTTACTTCTACTTAGTTGGTTTCTCATCACGAACTCTCATGGTAAATTGTAATAGTTTGAAAGTTAAGGATATTTATTATTTTTTATTGGATGTTTTGAACTTTTGATGTAATTATTATTTATTATATAACGAAATTATAATATTTTACATACTTTGTATGATTCTTAATTTTATATTTGTATGATAATAATTGTCTTTTTTTCACATTAATTGTAGCTATTATTTATATATGAAATATTTGAAAATTATTGTTATTTTATATTAATTGTGGTTATTATTTACTATTATGGTTTTTGGAAACATGGTTAATGTAAACTTATAAAGTATACAATACAACTGTATAATATAATAATGAACTATTTTGCAATTTATAAAAAATTAAGCGACTATTTAATAAATTTAAAAAATTACCCAAGATGGTACCCGATATTGACTGGTATCGGTATAATTTATACCAAAATTCAATCCGGTACTAACTCCGTGTATAGAGAATTTTGGTCTCAATGTCAATTTAGTAAAAAAATTATTTGTTTGAGTTTATAGTTTTTGTTTATATTTTTGGTTTTTTTTTCAAATTTTAAAAATTATAAAAATCATAAAAATAGTTTTTATTTTTTATTTTATTTTTATAATATAATTTACATAAGTTGCATATGTGATTAAAATGGTCCTCTAAATTAAAATAGAAGTATCTGGTCAATAAAAATGAGGAGACCTGACAATTATGTTAATTGTAATTAATTAAATAATAATAATTTAATTAATTGTATTTTAATTAATTAAATAAGTAAAATATTTTAATTAATGAATAATTATATTTTAATTAGTTATATTTTAATGAATGAATTATATTGTAATTAATTAATTTGTTATTAATAATTATATTATTATTAATTAATTATATTTTAGTTAATTAATTAATTACAATATTTTAATTAAGGAATGAATTATATTTTAATTAATTATATTGTAATTAATTAGTTAATTATAATGTAGTTAATTGATTAATTATATTATTTTAATGAATTATATTGTAATGAATTATATTTTAATTAATTAATTGTATTTAATTAATTAGTCTTAAAAATATTTTTAAAAAAGAGTTATTATTGAAGAATGAGTTTCATTTCTCTACTAAATGGAGGGTACGGAGGATTCCATAAAAGTGAAATATCAAACTATTGCCTCTATAATAATAATTAACAACTAATTACTCACTTTTCATTTCTTACTCATTAATCCCTTCTCAAACCTTTCAACCAAGCACCCCCTCAATAACTTCCTACTTCATTAAATAACTTGCAATCTTATAATAAAAGAAAAATGAAAGTTGGATAAAGCAAGCTCATTAACTTGCTATTATGCATGAATATGTTATTTTGAGTTCTCTTCACACCGACTTTACTACATTAAAAATAAAAAAAAATCAATTTCACCTATCATTGGTTTTTGTTCTACGAAATGGATCACAAGTGAAAAAAGAAATTTCTATTGCCTCCAATTTTAGGAGTTCCTGAGTTGGGCTTATTGGTCACATGTTCGACCCGGCCCGCCGCATCGTTTCTTTCTCCCAATTTTTGATTTCTCTCTTAGGGCTTAATTTTGTGACCGCCAATCACTTACACAGGCACCGACTGTCTTGTCCGCGCCTCAAATCTTCCATTCACTGTGCCCGCAGTTTTGGATGAATATTGATCGTGAAAGTAAAGGTTGTCTGAGTGCAGTGAGTTTGTTTGCTTTTTTTCTTCTTCCTGTTATTGAAGGCGGGAAATTCAATTCATGCATGTGTGTTTCTTAGATTCAGTTATTTTATTCAAGGAATGATTTTTTCAGTTTTTGGTGCAATGGGTATGCGGTTTGGTTGAAATCAAAGTTGTTTTTATTCTGAGAGCTCATGCCATGATATCCAAATTACAGCGTGATCAAAAACAAAAATCAAGGAAAAAGCAAAATATCCAGGTCCCAGTTACTGCAAATCCTTCTGATTTTGCATTTATTATAACAAAAACTGCAGTTTCACAGGTATGCCAATATGTTGGCTTCAAGTCGGTGCAAACGTCTGCACTTGAAACCCTCACCCACATAACCACGCTTTACCTCAAAACCCTGGCTAAGACAGCATCAACTTATTCCAATGGATCCAACCGCACCCAATCCAACCTCTTTGACATCATAAATGCTCTACATGATCTCTCCTCCATTCAAGGTTTTGAGGGAGCATCCACTCTCCACAATAGTGAAAATCTGTTGAAGTCTAGTGTACTGAGGGAGCTTTATGTTTTTGTTAATTCCAATGATGAAGTCCCTTTTGCCAAGCCAATTCCGAGGAGGGATTTTGTTGCTCTACCGCGAATTACAGATTCTTTGGGTTCGAAATTTGACAATGCACATGTTCCTAAATGGCTGCCAGGGTTTCCTGATCAGAGCACGTACATAGCACGGGAAGAGACTTCGTGTGATAAGCGAATGAGAGGGGACATGGTACTGTGGGAAAATACTGATTTGGCTAAACATTGTGGTGTAAGAGGAGATGTAGTTCTGATAAATAAAGAAGAAAGTGGTGATTGTGAAAGTAGCAAAGGCAGGAGTGATTTGGCAATAGAGAGGCCAAGAGTGAGGTTTAAGATTCAGCAACTGGGAAACAGAGAGATGGAACGTTTTGGGCTGGATGTGAAGAATATGCCGTGCACGAGAAAAAAGAGGAAGAATTGCTGGAATGAGAATGGTAATCATTTTGGTGAAGAGATGAGTAGGGTGTGTAAGCAGGGGAGGACGAAGGCCATTGTTTAATCAATTCACAGATGGATGATGGTGATCCTATGGTTGCTTGATCTTTTGTGATGAATAGTAGCTGTGTTTTCTGTTTCTTATTCGTCTATGGTTATATAACGAAGAACAATTAAATCTTTGAAGATCCCATTTTGGTCCTTTGGACTTCTTCCTTATCTTCTTTTTTTCTTCTTCTCTGTTTTCCTTTATTAAACCCAAAATTAAGTCACAACTTTGAAACCGGAACATTGGCCTTGTTTGGATGATAGTTGATCAGCTAAAAATTGGCTTATCGACCAAAATTAGATGTTTGATTTAACCAATCAGCTGTTAAATTTATTTGGTAATTGGCTGATTTAATCCAATCAGCCAAAAACCAATAAACTATCCTACCCCAACGTTTGGGATAATCAGCTGATTACTTCAAACTCAAAATACCCCAGCCCCAACGTTTGAAGGATACAACCATCAGAGCCAGTTCTAGCAGGCTTGCCCTCTAACTGCTGCGGAGCCATGACGGAAACTAACTTTCTTGGAAATTGATTTCTTGCATTTGGGGACAGGAAATGGCAACGA
>JANIIA010000001.1:35727787-35757220 GCA_027478495.1 Erythroxylum alaternifolium
AATAATAATATTTTATATAATTAATAATAAATTGTATATAATTAATAATAAAATAATAAAACTTTTATTATTTTAAAATATAAAATATATAAAAAAATTATTTGCCACGATTGTGACTTGAACAACCGTGACTTTTTAATTGGACATGATTTATGTTTTAAAATTATAGCGTTAAACCTCTTGCAACAACCATTTTAATATCAGGGGTATAATAGTCATTTATTATACATTACATTCCATTACATTCATCTTCCAAACAATGTTTCATTACATTATATTATGAACTCTTCCATCCCTCCTAAACAACTTTTTACTATATTATATTTCATTCTATTATAAACCGTTCCTTTCCGTTCCGTTCCGTTAATTAAAATCCAACCAAAACAGGCCCTAAGCGGTAAGAACTCGACTTTCCCATAGAGTATTTCACACCATATAGCTAACACTTTTGTGAGCCTAATAGATTTGCAAAACATTGATCCCTACCTTACTGGTTTGCCTAATGGCATTGAGACTTATGTAATGAAAGAAGGAAGAGTCTCTTTTAAGGACAAACTCACACTCAATCATGTGTTGTTTGTTCCCAAATTAAAATGCCACTTGATTTTAATTTCATAAATGTTACATGATAATGATTACATTGTCTGATTAAATAATAAAATATGTGTAATATAGGACCATATTTCGAGGATACTAATTGGAGCAGGTGAATAAACTAAGGGGTTTTTACCTTCTTTGTACAATAATAGCAGTTCGTGTGTGCAAAGCAAGTGGCATTGGGTCATTGGAGTTGTGGCATAGAAGAATGGGACATTTTACTTTTAAAGTAATTAGTATGCTTCCTGATATTGGTAATAAAGATGAAGAGTCTTGTGATGTTTGCTTTAGCGCTAAGAAAATAAATGAGACATTTTTGTTCATTGAGAATGATGCAAAGAATTGTTTTGATTTAATCCATTATAATTTATAGGGACCATATAGAATGCTTGCTTCTTGTGATGTTATTTATTTTCAAACTATAGTGGATGATTATTTGTGTACTGTGTGGGTATACTATTAAAAACAAAAGATGAAATTCCTCGAATTGTTAAAAATTATTTTGTTGTGGTCCATAAACAATTTAATAAGCAAATCAAGGTTGTAATAAGTGATAATGGTGTATAATTTCAAGGTTTGAAAGATTATTTTTAAGAAAATGGTGTTTTATATTATACCTCAATTTGTAAACTCTTTAGTAAAATGGAAAGGTAGAGAGGAAACAATCATATTTTAAATACAGCGAAGCATTAAGATTTTAGGAAAATTTACCTGTCAGAATGTATACGTATTACAGGATACCTAATTAATCAAACACCGTTTTCACTACTTGACGAGAAATCTCCTTATGAAATGTTAATTGGTGTTAAAACCTCATATGCACATATTCGAACATTTAGATGCATATGTTATACTCATAATGATAATAGAAGAGGAGATAAGTTTGTTAGCTGAAGCCACAATTATATATATCTTTAGGATACCCTTATAGGAAAAAAGGGGGAGGAATTGTATGATCTTGAAGTGAAGATTACTTTTTTCACTGGACATGAAATTTGTGGAGAAATTCTTTCCTTTTGTCGATACTAGTATGATAAGTGAAAGAAAAATAGGAGGACCAGAGTGGTCACTTAATTTGGTTAATGATGATGATGAAGAAGGGAACAATGCAAACAATGAGGTTAGTGCTAGATAAGGTGACTTGAATTATCAAAATATACAATTGGAAAATGATAGCAGGAGAAATAAGGATCTTGGAGAAGCCAATAAGGTGCAACAATAAGGTACGAATGCATAGGCAGAAGAACATAATGTTGTTCCATAAAATGGCATTGACAATGATAAGGAAAATGAGCTCCTTAGTCATGAACATCTAGTTAAGAAACCTTTTTTGCATTTGAAAGATTAAGTCACCCACATTGCTTACATAAGCCCCTCTGCTAGTTTTTCCCTTCGATCAAAATCCTCAGGTACTCATTATCTTACTGCACACTTTGTTAATTGTAACAAATTTTTTATGGAATACCATGGCATTTTGGTAGCTATTATTGCACAATATGAGCCAAGTTCATTTTTTGAGGCTATAAAAGATGAGAAGTGGATAGATGCAATGAAATAAGAGATTCAAACTTTGAAAGATAATGGAACATGGACGATAAAAGATCTGCCTCTAAGAAAGAAATCAATTTGATGTAACTAGATATATAAAATAAAATATGATTAAGATGATATCATTAAATGACATAAAGCAAGGTTAGTGATTCATGGGAATAAACAGGTCGAAGGAATTGACTATAATAAGACTTTTGTTATAGTCAATAAGACTTTTGCTCCTATAGCAAAGATGGTAATAGTTTGGACCTTCCTAGTTGTTACAACCATAAAGAACCTTAAACTTCATCATATAGATGATCATAATGCTTTCCTGTTTGGAGATTTAGAGGAATAGGTATATATGAAATTGTTACCAGGCTTAAGGCTCAATCGCATGGTAAGTTATGTCGGCTCTATAAATTTTTATATGGCTTAGAACAGGCTCCTAAGTGTTGGTTTGCTAAAACATCTGAAGCTCTGAAAGCTTATGGTTTCTAAAAGTTGTATTCATACTATTCCTTTTTCATACTTCGAGTCTATGATATGGAACTGAATGTCTTGATTTATGTTAATGATATTCTTATTTCTATAAATAATGGGAGTGTTATATAATAATTCAAAGATTATCTCGGTCATTGTTTTCACATGAAAGATATTGGGAAATTGAAATATTTTCTGGGTATTATTGTGACGCAAAATATTGCTAGTAGTTTTCTTTCTCAATGGAAGTATGCTTTGGACCTTAAATTTGATTATATGTTACTTGGTACAAAACTGACAACTATTTCCATTAAACAAAATCATCAGTTGGCACTTGTTGATGGAGTATATTTGAAAGACCTAACTGGTTATAGATGACTTGTGGGGCGTCTCATTTATTTGACAATTACTCATCTTGAGTTATCTTATTGTGTTCACATCTTGGCACAATTTATGTAGAATTCAAAACTTGAGCATTGGGATGTGGCTATGCATCTCATTCGATATTGGACAGGTAATCTAAGTTAGAGAATTTTGTTATATGTCGATTGTGATTTACGTTCGTATGGATATTGTGTTGATTGAGCTAGTTGTCCTCTCTTTAGACGGCCTTTCATGCTCCAGCTTAAGGGGGTAGGGGTGAATATTTACTGTATATTTCAAATTAGGTAGAATATTCTTGATTAAGTAGTTTCCTTTTATTTTAGGATTTGTTTACATAAATATCTTGTTAAAATGATGTATATATACTCAGGGAGTTAATGAGAAAGGGTGAGCTTTTCTCAACCGAAATTCTTCACTTTCCAATTTCAAATCATCATCACTCTAGTAACATTTGTATCTACTATTTATTAACTTGTAAATCATGAGGTTGGGTTATCAACCTATTAGGATCTTAATATTCATTGCATAACCACAACTTATTAACTCAGAAATCTCCAAATCTTGTTTTATTAGAGTGAGGAGGTAAAAGGAAACAAAGAAGATAGAGAGAACATGTGATTGGCTGCAGTAGTCAAAAGAGACTAACAGAAGACATTAGAAAACAAAACAGAGAAAAGATAGTAGAACATATGAGAGAAAAATAGAAAATAGAAAAGAAAAAAGAGAAAAGAACAGATGAGCGGTTGGTGGAGATAAAAGAAGACAATAGAATCGATAACCCTAACTAATATATATATAAAACTTGGGCTCAAATTTTTTTAAAAAAGAGCATAAACATAGTCTGAAACTCAGTTAACTCAAGCGTTAACTTTAGGTTGAGCTAGACTAGGCCTAGGCCAACTTGCCATTCCTAGACATTGCTCTACTTGATCATCACTATTTCATTTGAACTTGAAGACCCATTTATTATCAATTCACTTCCTTCCTTGAGATAATGATATAAATTACCAAATTTTATTTTTATAAAGAATTTCAATTTTTCCTGCATTATTGTCATCTATTAAGAGGCATATGGATTATTAAATGTTTTTTAGATGTTCAATGACTCTTTATCCTCTATAAAAAATTATTATGTTAAATTGTACTCCATTATATAGTATGAGTGCTAATTTGATATTCTTTTTGTATGATTTGATCGACAAACGTTTAGAGCTTCAAACATTAAAGATCGTGCTTTATAGGAGTCTCTAAACTTCTTTCTGAATTATTATTATCTTCTTTACACACACACACACACAAACACACACATAAATACTTATATATATACATACAAATATACAAACATATAATTTATCTTTTATAAAGGTCATGTCTTCGTTGATAATAACCTTATAAACACTGGGATCCTATAGGCAATAGTCTTTCACTTCATTAGCATATCTTAAGAATAAGTATTTACTAGATTTGAGATATAGCTTTGTTATTTCTTTAGCATTATACATTCACATACATAGGACTTTCAAATATATTGAAATTAGAATAATCCATTGGCTTCCTACTCTATATTCCATCAATGTCTTCAACTCAGTTGTAGTTGATGAGACTCGATTCATCAGTTTACAAGTACTATTGACTTCTTCTACCTAGAATGGCCTGCAGTTATAAATGTCATTCTTATACTTTCTAATATAGCTTTATTCATTTATTATATCACTCTATTTTGTTGAAGAGTGTATGCAACAATAAATTGTATTTTTATGTCTTCTTGATTACATAATGTATCAAATTCATTGCTAATATATTCTTCTTCACTATTCATCCTTAAACACTTGATCATTTTATCATAATCAAGTTCAACGCACACTTCAAAAATTTTAAAGACTAAGGACATATCTATTTTTCTCAATCCTAAATTTGGTTATCATGGCTTGTACTTAAAACAAATTTGAGCTAAGAGAAATAACTCCCACTATTTAATGTAAACAGTAGTACCAAGAGCATACAATAAGTAAATATGTAATCTTTAATTAGGCTCCGATAGCAATTGTAGAATGATTAGGTTAATAGAACAAGATCATAGACATACAAAGCATTGTTACGAGCAAAAAGAGGAGTTATAATACAAATACTAATTATAAGTTGCAAATAATAATTTGTAATTTAGAGCCTATAAGATTGATATCCTCACAAGCTTTACTCTTTGATGTTTGAATTTGTTCTTGATACATAAAATAAGAAGATAATGGATATTTGTAAATGAATCAAATATCACACATTTTAATTTATTAGATATTCTAATATCTAGGCTTTTTTTAACCACAAATTACTTATCTTTTTCTAGATATTTTGTAAATAATAATTATATTATTTTAATATGAACAACATCTAAATATTGCAAGTAATGTCTACATTCTTCTAACATAAATTTTTCTATTCTTTATATGTTTCCTCTATTATATAAAAAGAGCCTTACATTAAAAAAGGTAAACAATTATTATAATTTTATTTTTTAACAAAACAAATTTAAATCTAATTTGGGTATCAAGATTATGTACTAACATTGTCTCCAATATTGGTTTGTAGGTCACTAGGTCTAAAGACTCTTAATGCAATAGTGTTACTTAAGATGTTACCTTGAAAGAAGCCCAGTTAGCCCAGTTCGAAAGCAAGCCCCTAAATGAAACAAGAAAGCTCAATGAATACCTTTCTCCATGTGTAGAGAAAGTGTGTAACAAATGGTTTCTCCTCATATTTTGCTTTATTGGCAGGTGTAATTCTTTTGGAAGACTCTTTTATTAATTATATTCAATTTATAAAAAAGCTTCTTCTTTTTTTTTTCCTTTCTTTTGATTCTATTCCATATTGCTCATAGTCATGGTCATGGACGGAGTTATGCTCTCACGTTGTCCTAATTCAAAATTTGATTATACTTGAGTTGCACCATGACCCTGAAAACAGAAGGAGACAAAAAAGAGACGGATTCTACTGTAAACCTAATTGACATGCCAACAAATTTCAGCAACCTGCAGCCGCTGAAACGTTAGAATAGTTCCAAATTGGAAGCCAAGTCCTTGAAATGGACAGGACATGTTAAAGTTGGAAAGTAGCCATAGATAAATTATTGGGTAAAGGTCATCCATTTTTCTAGTGGTTTTCGTCTTAAAAAAAAGTCATAATTTATTTTTTAAAAAATTTTCATGTTTTTTAATTAATTATATATCTCATTTCGTTAGTTTTTTAGTAAAAATTTTAACAGGATTAATATGTCATATGTTTTTTAATTTTTAAAAATTAACATAAATATTAAGATATAATTATTTTATTTTAAATTATTTATAAATAAACTTTCTATTTGCACATTATCTCGACTTTAAAAAAATTAGTTAAACAATTCTTTTCTAAAGATTAAAAAAGTTTTTGGCAATCCGTGCCTTGTGCCAAAGATTACTGCTTAAATGTAGTCCAAAACAAATGAAAAAGTCAATAATTAAAGAGTTGCAACAACATCTTGGAACTACGCGCAAGAAATCCCAAGATTGGTGAGTGGTGTAACATGAAGACAAGTTTCTTCTTGCCAGTTGCTTCTGATGGCAAGTTTGACCATTTCCATATAGTACGTAGCTAAGCTTTCTCAGATAGTTCTGCAGATTGGTCACTCATGTACCCAGAAGAACAGAGAAGAAATTGGGCAAGAAAAACAGGAAGAAGAAAGCACTAACAGAACAAGATATATTTATTTGGCAAAGTCAGGCTTTTGTATCACGTCTTACAGATTAAATAACCATTGTAAATCTTCAATAGTTTACAACATGTCAAGGACAATTGATCAAGTATAAACCTGTGAAATTATATACCTTCCCTTTTGCTCTTTATCCAGTTCGCTAATAATCTTGAGCATAGAAGTCAATAATCTCTTTGAGATTAAGCTGAAACAGCGAAGAGCAATCATTATACATCAACCACAGCATGTGCTCGAACAGAATTGCATCGACATCCACAAAAATCACTCTCTTCTCCCCATCCCTTCTCATATGAACATCGCCAAATCTCCCTTCTGTCTCATCCTTCTTCACCATATCCATTAAAACTCGAAAAGGGCTCTCTTGTAGAACAAATGGATCCACTAAGAACTCTCTCTTCTCTTTCCCGACCACCACGGTCACCGGACCATCAAACTCGCCGAACCCTTCTTCCGTCAGTGGACGGTAGCCTAACCGTGAACCATTGTAGCACTTTCTCAACATTGACACAGGCAAAATTAAACACTCCATACTTGTTTGTACCAAAGACTAAACAATATACAACTAATATACAAGTGTTTGTGACAGAAGATAAAGGGTGTGTAAGTTAGGAGTTCAAACACATATATAAGTTGGGAAGTGAGACATGACCTGGCGAGTTTGACAGGTTCAATTCAACTATGGAATTGGCCAGCTAACGGCTAGCGAAAGAAAAAGGGATAAATGAATGAAGTATTTGTATTTGCAAGTTAAGTAATGGATTGGGATGTTTTTGTACGTATTTAAAATGGTAGTTAATGGTTCTTTAGCTCCAATGTAGCCGTTGGAGTAAGGGAAAAAACAGTAGGTGGTAGGAATGGGATTACGACTGCCGACTGGATCAGTCATGATCAGTACATTCATCGTTGTCTGGTTGGGACACGTTGAGCAAGTTGCTTTATTCATCTATGCTATAGTGGAGTTCTATATTATTTGTTTCATAAATTATACTGGGATATTATAATTGAGTTTAGGATACTATTGAGTACATCATAATTTAGAAAATGAGAATATAAATTTTAAAAAAAACCACCATATTAATTGTTTTGATTCAATTATAATTTTAATTTTTAAGAGTTTCCAATATCATGGAATATTTTTAAGGTAATTTTTAAAAAATAATATTTTTTAGAGTAGGTAAAAATTAAAGTTGGTATCTTTTATCGTTTAAAATCAATTTTAGAACCAAGTTTATAATTATCCTTAGATACGTCTGTTTCATTAAACTAATGGCATAAGAAGGGAAATTCTAGAAAATGATAATTGTTAGGTTGCCCAACTTTGATCCCAATAGATGTGAATATGTGAACTTTGATACTTGTCAGTGGACACGTATTCTCATCAATGTTATCTAAGCATATGGTTCGAATTATGGAATTGGAATTGGAATCCAGTTGTTAGTGTAGTCAATCCGCGTAGACATTGTTAGTTCATCAAACATAACATTCTTGAATTGAACAGAAACAGAAACAAACAGCCAATTCCACATTGGTCGATGCCACCAAAGCCGGTGGAACTCTTTGACATTTAGTAGTCAGATTGTCACGATGCTTGTGCACATGGCCGGACATGGGTCACCTTTTCTTCAGCCCACCGCTGAATCAATTAAAATTTGTCTTATTAGTTCAATAAATAATAGGATAGGGAATTTAAACCTTTCCTCCTCCATGGTTTTAATTTTGCATGATATAAAAACAGCCAAGTTTAGATTCCTTCTTTTCACACCACAACAAATAAAATTGCAATGAGAAGATTTGACACTAGCAAATGACATAATGGAGCCTCTATGGCTCTTCCCATATGGCAAAAAACAAGGACACTCACTACTGGAAAACCGGTGTAGTGTTCACAGTAGTAACACAGATCAAAATGTAGCTAATCACAAAAGTATTACCAAATTGATCTAAGACATTCTTCAATTAAGGTAGCATTTAGCTATTTGCTAATAGCCATGTTTAAATCATCACAAGTGAAAAAGAAAAAAGGAAGAAGATAGCTAATCACTACTCAAGATGAATCTAGAAAGAAGAACGAAAATCTACAGCTCGTACTCAGAACCCTCTCGTTAGCATTAGGATTTGATCTCAATCTGCTGTGCAAGAACGCCGCAGAGAACCCTACTGTCAATTGTTAAGCATCTGATCATTGTGGATTTTGGCCACCCCATAATTGATACATCTGCATGCCATGTATAGGTTGACCGGGATTGCCATATATTCCAGGGCCACGATGCATTGGACTGCCGTCATTCTCATCAGATGACTCGCTCGACGCCCCTTGACAAGGTGGGCTCGTTTCAGTCATCGGTGAACTGAAATTCAACAGCTGTGGTGCAGGTGCTGATGAAGGACCAGACTTCTTTCCAGAATTTGGTTTCCTATCAGCAATAAAGCTCCCAACAATGACCTGGTCGATGACAAGGAACCAAAACATAAAACAAGGAAATCATGTAATTGCTAAGAATCTTGTGGATTAGTTTACAGTGAAAAAGAGGATGATAGGTAGCATGATACCTGTACGGGTGATGCTGCCTGTAGTACTCCAGCAACACCGCCACCCAAAACTTGGCCATCTGAGCCTG
This sequence comes from Erythroxylum alaternifolium, assembly GCA_027478495.1. Classification (NCBI taxonomy): domain Eukaryota; kingdom Viridiplantae; phylum Streptophyta; class Magnoliopsida; order Malpighiales; family Erythroxylaceae; genus Erythroxylum; species Erythroxylum alaternifolium. The sequence continues at coordinate 35,737,142 of JANIIA010000001.1, forward strand.
CTAGTGACACACTCAAACCTCCATCTCTCGAGCAATTACCATCATTTTCAGAAATCCAGTATGAACCTGATAGAGAAATGATCTCATATCGGCCCTGCAAACAGGAACATCAAATTAATAAACAAAAGGCAGCACAGTAGTAGAGGAGACTAACCAATTCCCAAAAAAACAAACACAAGCATGCATATCTAAATAAATTAATGACAAATTAACTGCCTCAGAGGATAGCCCTCAAATACTGAAACTGTTAAACAAAATTTAGAGGTGCCTCAGCACACTTGCAACTGATTCATATTCATAATATAGCATCTGAAACAGTAACACCATTTGTGCCCCTCAAATCCTCTGTCCCAGCAATCCTGGCCCAACTCTGTCCCAGTCCATCCTAACCATCCATTTATGTGGGAGACAAAGTTGGGTCAGGGTTGCTGGGACAGAGGATCAAGTCCCCCATTTGTCACGATAGACATTCCAGAAATTTCAAATTCCAAATTCCAATAACTGAAACGGCGACACTAATTGACATATTGTAAAATCTGCATTGGCAACATATTAATGGTTAAAAGTAGTCAGAACCATATTTTAGTTATTGGTCTAACTTGGCTGGTAATTTTCCAACATGGCTTTTGTGAATGCACTCTCCTATAAGGTAACTTACAACATTGAGCTTGTAGTTGAGCTTATATGACTACACTAACATCAAGAAGCTAAATCATTCAAAAACGTGTAGGTGATGCAGTCATATGTCAGTGATTCCTATGTTCAAAACTTTGGCATTATTTGAGGTTCACCCTGTCAGAGTAGAGCCACACCTCAATCCTAAAGATGGACGAAAACTCCAATCATTCCCAAGTAAGGTTTTTATAAAAACTTTGCTTGAACATTTTAAAAAATTTGGAAGAAAACTACGCTACGTAACAGACAAATTCATCCTGAGTAGCATTTTTTTTGCAAGCATTAATTACTAAGTTTACCAATGCCAAATGGAAAATTTAAATTTGGAAAGATTGGCATTTTTTTGGATCTAGAACAATATAATTCTAGCAATATAACTAGTTCTTGCAAATTAAAAATTCATTCTAGTCAATATGTCACTCAACTATAAATTGTATCCTATAAGAAACTTTAGGATAAAGGAGATAGAACTACAGGCCAATATACTTGCTCTCCTCCTAGAAGCTTACTCGCTAGACAGATAAGAATTAATTAATTCCTAGGAAGCACAAGACCACTAAGGGTCACAGAAGAACACTGCTGTCCTAGAGATGGCCTGTGAGAGGTTAACTAAGAACAGCAGCCTTGAAAACTACCAACCCACAAGTGATATTTGACCTATCAAAGATCCAAGAGTGTTGCTTATATGCCCTTCAAAATTACCAAATACCTTGAGAACAAAATACATGATGCCAGCACAAACAACAGCCCAAAATCTATAAACTCTTCCCCACTTTGAAAAAAAATTACAGCTAATATGCCAATTAAGCCTCCCAACCAAAAGACAAAAACGTCAAAATCTTGGTTATGTAGATTATACATTTAGGAACCACATGAATTCCACGAGAAGGGGAAAAAGGAAAAAGAGAAAAAAGGCCATGCATTTCAAGACAGTAGACATCGTCTGAAAATATTAATGAGTGCGGAAATTAGGACACATCAAGGACCCGGAATAAGGATCCTTGTAAGAAAGGGATAAAGGTGTCATGACTTCAAAATACAATTCGCCTCAACCATCTGGAAATCATCTGACAGAAACAAAAGGTTGTGCCAATGAATCTTGTCCTCTACCAGGTTCAAATCCCAATAGAGTCTCTACGGTTTCCAACAAAAAGAAAAAATAAAAAAAGAAAGAAAGAAGATTCTATAGTGTAGGATTTTTTACACCTTAAACTACAAGACTTCAGGTATTTTCATTTAAAGGGGTAAATCCAACTTCAGTTTCAACAATATTGCTTGTCATATGCATATTTACTTGAGTGATTCTGTCAAACCTAAGCCACATGCCTCATTTTACCATAATCTGCCATAATATATCTGATAAATATTAAACAGATGGTAAAATACCTCATATGTCACAGTACCCACTGACATTGCTGGCTGGCGAAGGGTAACATTGCAGATGGCACCATTTGCAGAGAGAATACACACAGTTCGTGGCCCTTGCTGTGAGAAAGCTTTAATCTTTGAAGCTATGTCCTGCAAAAGGCAGGACCTTGATACTCAGATGTCAAATAATATTTGAAATCTAATATCTAAAGACTGAGAAATGCATCTTCAGAACCACACTGGATCTTTTTCTCTTTCCAAACAACACAAAAATTTGATATTTTAATAGGAATCACATTTCATCAATCAGAAAGACTTTGCTAACCACAGAATCATACAATGTGCAAGCCAAAGTACACAAAGGTCACATTAAACATAATTTCAAGTATATCAACTACAGTGAAACAATAACTTCCTCAAGGGGTGCAATCGGAGTAAATGAAGACCAGTTAAATAAAAACTTCAAGCATAACTATTGAATCTCTTTTTGTGTTCAACAGATTGTCCAATTAATTAATTAAGACTCAAGCATAATGAGAACATGATATGCTAGTTCCTCCCTCCTCCGAGAATTATTCAGTTGCTGGCATCTAAACCTATGGATATAACCCGGATTAGGTTGAAGTTCACAATCATATATATCAGAAAAGGAAAAACATCAAGAAAACAAGGTTTAAAGCTACTTCACTTTTCACATGCATCCAATTAAAAGAATGACATTCTCTGCGCTCAAAGGATCACAAATATTAAGCGGTAAAAACATCTACTTGAAATATTTAATAGGCCAAAACCTAGTCAAATTCTACTTAGAGCATCCAACTGTTAAACTCCTTAGAAAATAATAAACTAACAATGAATAAAAGAGAGAATACAGAATAAAGCAAAACTACCAAATACCAAATACCCGGATTAGGTTGAAGTTTACAATCATATATATCAGAAAAGGAAAAACATCAAGAAAACAAGGTTTAAAGCTACTTCACTTTTCATATGCATCCAATTAAAAGATTGACATTCTCTGCGCTCAAAGGATTACAAATATTAAGCGGTAAAAACATCTACTTCAAATATTTAATAGGCCAAAACCTAGTCAAATTCTACTTCAAGAGCATCCAACCATTAAACTCCTTAGAAAATAATAAACTAACAATGAATAAAAGAGAGAATACGGAATAAAGCAAAACCTCTCAACATCAAACCAATGTAAGTGATTTAGACCATTAACTAGTCTGTCTTTCCTACTTCTATCGGCATCATCATCAAAGCTTCATCCTGCCACTAACATTCCTCATTTATACACATTATATCCTCAAAGAAATCATAATTAACCACATCCTTTATATTCTCTTTTCAACAAAAATTTACAGATCAAAGGACAAAAGAAGGTGCAACTCCAACTGTTAGTAATACAAAGAGAGAAAAGAGCACAAGGTGAATCATCTCGCCAAGTTAATCTTCAAATTAAATCATACATACCTCCCCTGTTTTCACTGTGATGACGTGTGGCGTAAAGCCAACCCCTCCCACTCCTCCTGAAAAACCAAAATCAAACTCAAACTCAAAGAATCCATCTTGAAGAAAACACGAGAACCAAAATCCACACTCAGGATTTTCAAAGTTTCAAGCTCTTACAACCAACGCGAAGAAGCTTCAACTAAAAAGCAAAAACTTCAAGAAAGAATTCAAGTTAGCATCAGCAGAAACTCACCTAATGCATCGAGTTGTTTCTTTCCGGAGCCCGGCGGTCGTCCCCTGTTCCTCTTAATCGGCGGTTCCGACGCCGCACCGTCAGGAGCACCACCGCTGGAATCCGCATGACCTACGGAGACACCGCCGGAAGAAATCGCCGGAGTTGGCGCCAAACCCAACGCAATGTTACCATCGGAATTGTACTTCCTGGGCCTTCCCCTCTTCTTCTTCCCCTGCTCCATACTAAACCTCATTCCACCGGAGGACGGCGATGACGATCCATCAAACGCACTCGAGTTCAGCCCCCCACCAACACCACCACCATCAAGCTGCTGCTTCAATTGCGAACGCTGAGCACCCACAGAGTTAAACGGGAAACCAGCACCAGCCGGAGCCACCGGAGGAAGATTCGGGGTGGTGATCACAGACGGGTGAGTGACCGTGTGGGTTGGGTACGAAGACGTGGGACCCCCACCAAGCATTATGTTGTGTTGCTGATGGTGTGGGTGGTGGTGCTGGTGAAGATACGACGGCGGGTGCGGTGGTATCGACGGTGGTTCTCTGGAGTCCATATTATTGGGTAGCTTTCTGATTTCTTTTTCGTTTATCCTTTTTGGTTCTTTTTGGTGTTTTCTGCTTGGTAGCTGGGAAATTTGGGGGAGTTAGTGGGAAAAGCAAAGAAAGATAAGAGTAAAGATCGTGTGGGGTTTGTGTTGTGTTGTCTGTGTGTTGTATACTCTCTAACTCACTCTTCTTCTTCTTCTTCTTCTTCTACTTTTCCCTTTTTTTTTTAATGAAAAAATAAGTTTCTGAATCTCTCTCTCCTAATTTCTCGCTTCTGTTGCTCTCACTATTTTTAGAGAATTGTTTCACATTTATTGATCCTGTTTGTTAGCCTTGGATTGGATTTCACCGACTCCTCCATCTCCTAATTTTCTTAATATTAGGAATTAATTCCAAAATAACTAAGATTAAGTCCTTACTAATTAATGATTATATTTTATTTAATATCAACTCTAACTCTAAAGTCACAGTATTTAGTTGATCTAATTAACTTATCAAAAACGATAATCATAATTTGTCTCCAACTCTTACAAAGAAAGAATATTTACACTATGATACCTTTTCTTGTTTTATATTTTTATTTTTAACACATTAATGCTTCTCATTGTTAAAAAAATATATTTTTATTATATTTAAGTACAAAAATATTTTTAATTTAACTTTTTAAATTTATAATTCTAAACACAATGTTTTGTAATGTTTATACAAGTAAATTTGGGGATACGTTACAAGATATGTCTTATTCAAAATCAAACAGACTTTAGAGGCATTGTTATACATGAGAACTTGAGACTTCCAGAGTCAAAAAGGAGGGGCAAAGATTGTTGGAGGAAATCATGGATTTTGAAAAAGCAGCCGCCGGACCAGAAAAACTTGGACAACAACCAAAAAAAAAAAAAGGGGCAAATTCATCAAATATGCAAAAATTAGAAACAACCACAGAAAATCCAAAAAATGCTTACCATCATACTTGAAAAAAAAAAAACTCATAACGTTATAAAAGAGCATAATCCTCTTCCAACAAGATTCAATCTTTTACTCTGCTTCCTTAAATATTGGTATGGACAAATACAACACCAACAAAAGAACAAAATGAATCCAGAAACTTTGGAAAACAAAACTCCCAACTTCTCGCCACAACACAGGCATGATGTATGTTCACAGCTTTCTTCATGAAAGTCAAACCCCCAAATTGATATAGTCAATGATCACCATCCGTGTTCAAATTTACACCAAAGAAGTGTCTCTACCACATAATCCCTCATCACCTACCACATAATCCCTCACCATCTACAGTCTAATCTCGTATGAGCCTGCTTTGGTAATGTAACGAACCCACTCAACTGTATTGTAACCACTCTTCTCCCATACCTACAGACAATCACTGTATGTCACCGCTGAGCTTTTGGATACCGACCTAAATTCAGTATTGACTTAAAAAATGGCATACCTTTAAGAAGCGAACCCGTAAGCCAGATGCTGTAAACATGGGAACCTGCACACCCAATAATTAAAGACAATAAAAGATGAATGTTAATCAATGTTTATAATCTGAAAATCAGACCCAAACTCTATACCAAATCTTGACATGCCACAACATAGAGTTTTGATGTATGACTTAATGCATACTCGATACTGCAATAGACTTTATTTTGGTTAAATAGCAACGTATAATAAATTAGGCACCTGGAATTCCATCTGAATTGGAGGCCTTGTCCAAGATTTCTTTTCTGCCATTGTGGAAATTAACTCAACTTCAGCACTCAGGGTTGGCTCTGCTTGACCGGGAAACTTTTTTATCCTGAAATTGTTGCAAGAATGTGCCACTGAATAGCCATATCCAAATTAAAGAAAAAAAAAATCTAAACATGGAAAAGATTCTAACAAAAGAAATTACAAAATTATCATTATGATTAGTGAGGTAACAAAAATGAACTAGCTGAACGACCAGTATGTTTGATCAAAGATAATTGAGTTTAATTTTGAAGCCTAGTGCATGGGCATGAGGTTAATTTCAATCTAATAATTACAAGGAACACTAAGAACATAGACATCAAAGTTAAAGAAGGAATTTGTACTCACTTCCAAACCAAACAATCAATTGCAGCATTGTATTTTGCCCGACCTGACGTCACCTGAAAACTTGTCTTAGCTGTTTGTTTTGGTACAGGAATTTTTACGACAACTCCAAGGGCAAACATTTTGGCACCAAACACACTCTTCACCTGATAGCAACACAGGTCAATGTAAGACTTCAAACATTAAGATTCAGTTAAACCCAAGACACGCAGTCATTGCACTACAATGTAAATTCAAACCTTAACATTCACTTCCATGCGTGTTCGACCGAGTTCCTTAATTGTTGGCAACACCCGAAATGGAAGATTAACCCCCTCAGTAATACGATACCTTCAAATATACAAATCATTATGCCAAGACAAGAAAATGGGATTACAAAAATTGCCCTTCTCGATTCAAGAGTGAAGAAACTGTTAAATAGGTAATCAAGAAAAGGATCTTAAAGGAGAAATTTTACTAATAGGCCATTGGCTAAGATTTAGAGAAATTATCACAAAACCACAAGTTAATTTACCACCAACCCTTATAATAGGAATAATGGGAACACAGCATGACTATATGCTTCAGACAAAAGCCAAGTAAAGTGAAAATAAATAAATAAGTGAAGGAAGGAAAATATGTTTACAAATTTTACAATCTTGTTTAAGAACTGATGGAAGATTAAGTAAGAATGATACATTTCAATGATGAAAGTCCAGAAAAGCGACTCATCATTGGGAACCTCATTAGTGACCTTCATCGTCAAAAAAGAGAAGTTACAATTATGCCATGGGATGATGGATCTGTAAATTTTCAAAAAAAGAGAAAATCTTACTCCTGATTGACTGACCATTACAGTAGCATATAAAAAAAATCAAATTAAATCAGATCCTTTCTGGGATCAACCACTTCATGATTCTATTTAATGAGTTCATGATCAACCACCTTTCACACTTTCTATTCATTCAGCATATGGGTAACTTGATAGAACAATTTCCTACTCTGGAAATTTGTCACAGTTGACAAAGAAAAGGCTGCAGTTGAAAAAGGGAAACATCACAAGAAAAACTCTTGACAACTAGGCATACGGCTTGATGCAAACAATTTAACACTAATTGCAAGAGTATATGAAAATGCCAAGAGATTAAGGGCTTACTTCATCAACTCAAATTCACCATCAGGGGGAACAAAACTGACGGTTTTTTCTGAATTAAACCTTGTCAAGTTTACACATTGATGGAAAGTAACATCATCAAGCTCAATTGTTTTCCCACTGCACAAAAATATCACAACAATGAAGCGTATAATTGAAATAAGAGGGGATAGGCAGGAGACAGCAGATAACATCTTGCAGTCTTTGACAATCACACAATTCTGAGTTAACTTACACAAGTACTTAAGTGATCATATAAATTTAAAAATCAAGAGATTTAACACATCCAGTACAAAAAAGTTGAAAACGCAAACAAATCAAAGAGCATTAAAGAACGTCAAATAGCAACTTATGTATAGTAATTTACTGCAAGATTCAAAATCTTGACTGCAAAACAAATACAATCGAAATCTTATTGAAGATACGGGAAAAATCATCATATCAAATGAGGACAATGACGATAGTGGAAAATTTTCACATGAAGAAGATAGTGGAAGAACCATCATATGTAAGATATAATGAACATCTCTTACAACGACTAAGCAAAAGAGTCCAAGAAGTATTTCCATGAGTAATTGAAAACCAAACCACAAATCATTCTGAATCATTTACATTGGCAAAGAGAAGAATTAAGCCAAAAATACATTAAAAGAACCATCAATCTATAGTATCAAAATGGGAATTTATATTTCAAGCTAAAACTCTAAGCACCTTATGATAATTAAAAAAATAGTTGAAAATAATAAATATGAGAAGAAGATAGTTGGTAGTAATACCTCGGATTATTATCTGATTCTGACAAGATTCATTTCTAATAAGCACTAATTTTGAATACATTTGAATAACATAGTCAGGGTTCAAGATTCAGCAAGGAACTTTCTAATTACTGCAAACAACAAAAGTTGAAGGAACAATAGAATACAATTACAGACCCAAGTGATCAATTTAAGACTCAAGAAAGGTAAGAAGTTAATATTTTCATGGAATCAAATAACAAAGATAATATGAGTAAGTATTTCTCAAAAAACCAAAAAAAAAAGATGATATGGGTAAATGAGTAGATTGATACAGAATGCAATTTCTCCTCTTCTACATCTTAGTAGGTCAATGTTCACCTTCTGTCTCTTTGTCCAGGAAAAACTTATCATCTAAGTAGTAACTTGAAATCAGGAATCCATAGTACTTTTACCCTTTTCAGCTGAAAAATAATAGAAAGAAAATGATAAACGTAAGGCATAAAGATCTACCTTTTGGTAGGTCGGTTTTTCAGTTGTGATTCTTTCTCAAGCCCAATTTTATCATTCAAACCCAACTTTAGATCCGGCATTCCAGAAAGGAAGCACTTCATAAGAATCTTGCCCGTTACATCGCAACGTAGAACATTACCTATAGTGAACAGATTGTTTAGGCACAATCCACGCGGCGAACAAAACAAAATAAGTAGCTAAAGGAAACCCACCAATCAGTAGACCCACCTTTTGAAGACATAAGGAGATTTACACTTTCCACAATATCAAGAAAAACCTGCATGAAATGGATGTGAAAATCCAGCAGAACAGCCACATTCTAATAAATTGAGAGTGAAATAGAAGATCACTTAACCTCGTTCTTTTTATAAAGAAGGCCCTCTCTCCGCCAGCCAACAGCACCCGTGACTTGTAACGTTGCATTGGGGACAGGTTTATCTGTAGGCTGTCATATTATTTGCAATAATTGGAAAATAAAGAAATAAGCAAAAAAAATGTAGACTATTTAATCCTAAATGGACATAAATAAATTCATCAACTTTGCAACTCCGTACATTTGTAATTTCCAGAGAACAATGGAAAATAAATTTAGACTACAACTGTGTTGACTTGTTGGAAATTATAAGGAGAACCATACCTTGGAAGAAAATGGTGAGCGCACTCCCTCCTGAGTAATATATAGTTTTAAAATCTCAGGAGAAAGATTTTGAGGATAACCGAAGTCCATAATTTCTGCAATTACAAGAGAACAGTCATTTGTTCAATCATATAGTGTTACAAATCTAAAATAAAGTTAACGGTTTGGCTTTCCATTTGTCACATAATGGAAGCTGGGGTGATTCCTAAATACATAAAGAAGTTGACTAAAATCTGAGAATCTTAAAAGGAAACAACAATGGTGAGACAAAGTATGCAATGCCGAGCACACACCATCCAATAGCTCGTAGATCAAAACAAAGTTATTTCTAATGGCATCTTCGTCAAAAGTCCCACCAAAGTAGGACCTGAACAATGTCACAGCCTGCATATAACACAACATACTGGTCAGTTAAGAAGCCAAAACCCTCACAACATTATTGCTTTACAACCACAACCCTAAAGGCCAGAAAAGACGTAATCAGAAAAGAAGGCAAATTCTTCCTCAGCATTTGCAAAACAAGACTGAGATATCGTGCCTTTCATAGACAGTGAACATTATACATAAGAAACATTGGGATCGATTTTGATTGATTTAGAGTTACTAACAGTAAAATCTTCTAAATCCCATTGAATCATCCAATTAAAACCAAAATAATCTGTAGATGAAATAACAAAGAAACAAGCCTGTCCATTACATTTCACAATAATGATATGCCAAGATAAAGAATAAACCTAATTGTCAAGAAGTTGACTACCTCAACAACAAACTTGAAAGCGCAAGCTACATTTGCATTGCTGTTCACAACAATCACAACATAGACATTGCTGATTCTCATGTAAAAGAAGGAGCAACCTCCAATCTGCCTCACTGGACATGTGCCAAGTTCTTTAGTTTGCATTATATGGATCCGAAAGGCATCAACCATATTTCTGCTGAAAAGACATTAACGTGAGAGCTTTGTACAAGATCAAATACAATGAATAATGTGGTTGGTAAAAACATTTTTTTAAAAAAAGGAATGGAATGGAACATGAAAAGCTCATTAGCATATCAAGTCAAACTAACACTAATATGTTAACTGAATTTTTAGAGAAAGCGAAATAGAGCAGGCTTAACATTAAAAGGTAATCCTTTGTGGAGCCATAGTATCACCCAAAAAAGTGGCAACTAAAAAAGTTAACAAAAGAAGTCAACAATCAGAGCAAAATTCAAGCATAAAAAAATGGAAAATTGGCTGAAAATTAAACCTTTAAGCACAACAAAGCGGCACCCATTAAGGGGAAGAATGATTATCAAACACTAATACCTAAAAATTGAAAAAAGATCACCCAAGAAACTCCAAATTCGGTTCATTTCACTCTTGAAAAGTTTTTTGCAAATTCAATTATCAATTATCAAACTTTCATCACATACCCGACATCGTCGCGATAAAGCCGGTTAATAAGGACGTCACCGCGGAGATTCAAGAAGTAGATGGCGGAAGCAGCCACAGGCATCTCTGATCCAGTGGACCAAAGTCCCACAAGAAAAAGCGACCGTGATGATTAAATAATGCTCCAAATCTGAAGAACTAAATTGATAAGCTCAACAAACTGTAGTGATTCAGGATTCTACAAATAAATACTGTAGCTCCGGAGGAAAATTGGAGCTTGAAAACTTTTAAAGAGACGCAGCTATTAACGAACGCAGCGCTCGCTCTTTCTCTCCGGCTCGTGCGTTTCACCAACTCATGATGTTTTTCAACCAACGGCCGCATTATGATGATGCTAATTAGGCTCGGCTATTTCGGCCTACTCGGTTCGGCTCAATTTTGACCCAAATTAATCTAACTATGGGTGAGTCATTGATTAAAAAAGTTCGGCCTTATTGGGTCATGAGTCGAAGTCGAGTCAAGCATGGGCCAAAATTTAATATAAAACCATATTTTAGTATTTAGGCACTAATTAATTAATATTGATGATAAAAATATAAGCTTCAATATATTCTTAATTTTTTATATAGTTCAATTTTCTAAAATATTATGCTTTATTAAATTTCTTAATTTTTTCTTAATTTTATTATTAAATAAGAAAAGTGTATAATATATATATATATATTATTTTTCAATTTAATCATATTAAACTTTAAATTAAAGTAATAATATTTTGATTAATTGATTTAAATAAATTCAAATTATTCCATTAAAATTTTAACGGACTATTTTTTTGATTTCAAATTAAAATTTAAATTAATTTATTAACTTTTAGAAGATTAAATTCAAACCAAAATGATAATATATTAATTTATAATAATTTTTAGAAATTAAAAAACTCAAATTTTATTTATTGACTTTAGAGAGTTTAGATCTAAACCAGAATTTATAATAATTTTTAAAAGAAATAGAAAACAGTCAAGCAAATGAAAATGCCATTGCCAGCCAATGGAGTTCAGACAATCTAAATTTGGAGATGCAATTGATGAGCTTTGGATCGAAGTGAAAAAGCATACCAAAAGCCATCTTTAACAAAGATGCTTTAATACTCCAATGCCTACTTCTCATTTTCTCCTCTTTCTATTCATTGATCCTCCGTTTACAAAATTTCTTCTCTATACCCCACGCATTTTATAATAAAGAAAGCACCGTACTTTCCCTTTACAAATATCCAATCTTTCTCTCAATCTGTTGCTCTGTCTAGTTTTGTGATTCATTTTACAGTTCAGTATAGATTGATTTTGTTGGGAATGCGATTCTTTAGGAGGATCGCTGGGCTTCTGGGGCTTGCTAGGGACGACGGAGGACAGGAAACTAAGAATCAACAAGAAGCTGGTAGTGGTGGTGGTGAAGGAGATCAGAATCGTCAGAATCACGGCCAACCTCAATTTCATCAAAAGTTTCAAGATTCTGGGCTTCCTCGTAAAGGGTTCAGCGTTCCTGTCCAGGTTACCGTTGAACGTCCCCATCCCGGCCCTATTCTTGTCCCTTGTAGCTCCGGCGATGGCGGCGTTCAGGTGAGCTTTTTTTAATCCTCTCCAAGGCGAATTGTTTTGCTCGTTGTTTCTTTCTCTCTTTTATCGCATCAAGTTTGACTTTTTTAGTTACTGTCTGGATTGGAATATCGGAATCTGGGAAACAAGGAAGTGATGGCTTTGACATACTTTGAATTTAGTGATTTACTGTTGTGATCGCATCTTTTTATAAGGGAAAAGGCTGTTTTTACATTTTAATTCCCATGGGTTCAATTTCGGGGGTGGGAACTTATTGTTTCCTATTGTGGTACTTCGAAATAGAAACACTACTCGTGTCTGTTGATTTTGGCGAGGCAATAGCAGTAACGTCTTCTGTACAAAAGAGCAACAACTAAAGGATGAGTTCATTCTCAGTGAGACATATATTTAGATACACGTAGTTTGTATGTGCAGTACATGACTTTATTAGTGCATTGGAATAAACTTCATTGCACGTATGAATGGCTTGTTTTCAGTTTTCATTTTCTCGTTTTCACTTGTTTGTTTTCTAAGAATTTCTGTTAGGAGGCTTACATCAGTTTCACTTTTTTGTTTTCTAAGAATTTCTGTTATCAGGCTTACATCAGCCGTTGGTTTCTTTTTTTTTTTAATTGTCCCTCATAGGATCATAACTTCTACATTACCTTTATACCATCTTTATGACCAGAATGTTTTTGCTGTAAACTTCTGTGCTAAGATGGCTATCCTCGTGTTTGATGGAGCTTTGATGGATTTTTTTCATGATTAACATAATGTTGTCCCCTTATATCCTGTGACGTTCTCATTTACTTCTACAGTCTCCTGATTGGTCTTGATCATTTTGGTTCTGTTGCAACACTAGCAGTGGTGTCTGATTTTGCACAATTCCCAAATTGTGTAGCACTGACACTGTTGAAATGATTGGTTTAATCTGCTTGTGTATATTGATATCCAATCTCATTCCGTGTTATTTGGCTATTCATGCTAGTTTGGTTCTATTGTCTGTCTGTGACGTTAGAGCAACAGCTGACTCTTTTCATTTTTTTTCCTTTATTTGGTTTCTATTATGAAAGTGGTCGAGTTGTACCAAGATAGTATAGAAAATGCAATCGCACTGAACTGTTTGACTATGGGATAATAATGAGCTACAATATGGGGATAGAGTGAGGCTTCTACAGTGGGTTTAAGATATTGGGTTTTTTTTTTTTCAATTTAAGAGCTTAGAGCGTGCAGCATCAAGGCCTGTTTTGATTTTGTTTTTGGCAATGAGACTTAGTCTGTATGGATCAAACTTCGTTCTTAGCCACTAGGGATGGTAGTTATGATGGGGGAATGTTCTGTATCTAGAGCACATTGATAGTGGACTATTATGGCAGTTTCTATGGAATAGAAGCAATTTTGATAATCGCATAGGAAAGGAATAAGAAATTTAAGGGGAAAGTAGAAGAGTTTTTTCACTTGTTTTAGTTAACAGCTAAAAGCTAACATCTTCTTGTTTACTGTGAATTACTATCATACATTGACTGAGCATGGTAGTCGAAGGTGAGGTGCGGTAGGTTGGGGTAGGAGGGTGATGTGTTGGGGAGAAGCAGGAGGGGATTGAGGTGGCAATGAAGATACAATTTAATTCAAATGACTAATTGCCACACATGAACAAGAGGTTAGAATTTTGGTCAACATTTAATTGCAAAAGAGTGGCTCAGCTTTTTTTTAAAGGATTCCACTAAGATCATAGCTGCAGTTTCCCCTTTGAATAACTACATAGAAGCTTTCCTCATACCAGAGCTTCAGGTTGCACCCTTTGCACATTGATCATCCTGTACTTTCATGACCAATAGTAGCTCCTATATTTTTCTTGTGTTGGGTAATATGTTTTCTGCTTTCTAAAAGGTATAGATGCTTAATCATAGATTCATATTGCCATTTGGGATTTTACAGCACCACGCCCTCTTATTATCCTTTCCGTTATTTCTCTGCAAAACTGCTTATTTACTCGCTCTTTTGTGGTGTATTGCCTATTGTCACTCTGCACTCAAACCTCTCAGTCTCAACTGAGTTCCATAAGATCGGAAATTTGTAATGTTTCAAAGTAGGTTGGTACATCACCAGGCATATGACTCATTTTATTTTACCTTTATTTACATTTTGGGTTTACCAATGTGGCTATAATACCCCTCTCTCTCTCTTTCTCACAAACACACATCACACACGCACATTGTACGCATTTGTGTTTTTGTGCTTGTGAACAAATGCATAACGAGGGTTGTTATGTGAGTGCTGCTGTGGATTGCTTGAGCTTCCAGAAAATTGGGTTTAATGCTTTTATGGATTTAGTTTGACTTTAAATTTCGTTCTAGCTAACATAGATGGATTGGATATTGTGTTAGTTGTCAACCACTATAATTTTCCTGGTTGATTAATTAAATCTCTCACTTCTGGCATGATGGCTTAGTGCTTATTGAAGCTTTGAGCCATTATGTTGTTTATCTTTTATGAACTGCTTGTAAACAACCTGGTTTCCGTTGTATGAATCTGTAACACACTTTTGGGATGATAGCTTCTTGATTATTGAAGCTTTTGATGCACAAAATTGTGTATCTTTTACGAACTGGTAGTCAGCGACCTGATCACATTGTATGACTTTGTAAAGCATGTGCAGTGCATTAATATTAGGAACTTTGCCACAAGTCAAGCTTAGTATTCGTATTGCAAAACTGATATGTACAGTCACTATTTTTGTGTGTTTAGGGTCTAAGGTGGTATGGAAAGCGCCTCAGGATAGATGAAGACGGAGATGTTGCTGATGAGTTCATTGATGAGGTTGTGCCAGAGACATGGAATCATGATGACCATCAAAAGCCGATGCCGAGGTTTAAAATGAAGTATGAAACCCGGCCAGCTAAAGTAACAAAACAAGCAATGTCCCAGGATGGAAAGGTCCAACAGTGTGTCGAATATCAAGGAAGATTGCAGTGGGTATGATTAATGCACGCGTTACAATGTAACTGAACTGCTACTGCTACGTCTGAACTGAACAGTGGCGACATTACATCCAAGATGGGACATTTCAGTTGAAGGGTGCTTGGGTTTATCCAGCTTGTTTCTTTCTGAATAGATATGTAATTTTCATCGAGGTGTGTTTTGTAGAACCCTGCACCCAATTATTGTATCATCAATAGCTGAATTTCTGATTAGTTTTGATACTACAATTGGTTCTAGACTACTTTGATCAGATATGATTTACAAATCATGTGGGAAGTGATTGTACTGCCAAATGGTATGAGATGGATACCTGTTGTGTATTAAGTAAATTGATCCTCCAAAGGGGTAAGTAGGAACAGTGGTTGCAATCATGGTTCCGGTGATCCTACCACCAGCTAATCTGAAAGTTAAGTTACTAACAGATTCGATTCAAATAGTACTTGCAAGTTTTAGCAATCAATTATCCCTTTAAGCATCCATTAGTTTTTGGCATTTTTCGTAAGAATTGATGGCCGGAAACATATACGTACAAAATGTTGGAAGGTAGTTGAAGATGACTTGTTGACTTTTAAGGTGACTTGTTGACCTTGAGTTCTCGGTCTTTCGTGGGCCTTGGTGACGAAGGCCTAAGCAAGTTTAGGCCTTCATTAACCTGCGAGGCTAATATGTCGACATATTTTAGACACAACACCTATTTCTATTCATACATATCGTGGCCACCAGTTGTCTAAGAAAAGCGAACTTTGATTATTATCATAATCTGAAATATCTCTTATGGTCCCCTGTTTCTTCCGTCCTCTAATTTTCATGATTCTTGGAGTACTTGTTTGCATAGACAATTCAAAGGACAAAAGTATCTTAAATGAATCTTTTTTATCTGCCGTGATCTTGATGTCATCTTTTGAACACACATGTCAAACCAATCAGAAAATGAAGTTTATCTTATCCCAAGATTTTTCAAAGTCTAACGAAGCACTCTTAATCTAAAATATCGTTCTGATACAAAACTTAAATACCTCACAATTCATTTCCAAATCTGCCAAAACTGCTTATTCATAGTAATTAACAAGGTCACGCAGAAAAAAGAAGGATTGTAACTCTATACATGTGAAGAAGAGAAGGAAATTCCTTGAATTTGCCTTCACTCAAAAGTTGAGGCTCACTGGACAGGATGTACTCTTTAAGTATGCAAAAACCTTTAGGTGTGTAACCTCGTCTGTCTTCTTCTTCAATCAAGTAGTACTGAACTTGTGTTCAGTGGCGCTTGTGGAGGCCTGCATCACTCAATATAAGCAGTGGATCTTTTATTGAAGAAGTACCAACACCATCATAGGGTCGATACAAACAAGAAAAAAGGGAGGAGCTTTAATGGAAGCAACTTGGTCTAGTTTGAAGTTTGAACGTAGAAAAATAGACAGATACTGACCCCAATGGATGTCACAAAGTTGCAGACAGCACATTTGACAGATCGGGCTCCATATTGGTACATCAATAGCATCCTGCAGTTTCCACAGTTGACGTGTGCCACTTGATTTGCTGTCAGAATAAATAAATACCCCTTTCATTCTTATATTTCTTAATCTTTTTTTTTTCCCTTCTTCTTTTTGGAGGTAAATAAATACAGTTCCTTCGTACCTTCCAAGGCTAGATTGACTGTGTGACAGCAGGAACACTGCACACTTGTTGCTCCACGAATGTACATGAGCAAGGTGTGACAGCCCCCACAAACCAGCTGTGCCATTTCGGTCCCTTCTCAAAGTTCCACATACAAATAATTATTCGGACATAACTAAATATTATTTAAGAGTGCCATTCGGATTTCAACAAATTTTCAAGTAAAAATTATAAAGTAAAATGAGGATTGATTTAATGACCTTGTGATGCAAAGAAAGAATGGAATTGAAGGCATTTTCTAACTTTGATACAGTGGATTGAAAGCTAGTTAGTGAATCGAAGTAGGTAAAAGATTCATACCAGGAGGTGGCACAGCTGTGACTGCATTGCAAACAGCACAGCAGACGGAGGTTGCTCCAACTGGATAGAGTAAGAGGTTTCGACATCCGGAGCAAACAAGCTGGCTCTGTGCACCTGATAAACAAGAAAAAAAACAAAAGGGTTGTTAACACTATAACTAGAAATCACCATCAAACTTCACATTCCAGTTTTGTACCATGTCAAATTATCATCATCACCGTCAATTATGTTTAGAAACTGAAACTTGAATCATCAAGGCCATGACCATTTCTCATTTTCTTATTTTAGAAATAAAAATTGAGTGATTTAAGATACCATTGGCAGGTGGTGTATATGGTGGTGGAGGAGTAGTAGGATAGGGTGCAAGAGGAACTGGCATTGTAGTGTCTCACAAAACTACGCTTTTCTTTCTCAATTTCCTTCAATCACACAGCTTCAGGGACGGATAAGGGAATCCAACCTCTCATTCTTGACAAGCCTGTATCCAACCAAACATCTAAGAAACCTGTACCACAATATAACTGCAGATATGAGTTGAACAGCAGAAATCTGCAAATTTTTAGAACTTGGATTTATATTGAGAATTCTCATAGGTACATATAGTAAAAAAGAAAAAAAGTACTAATTTAAGGAAATATATGATCAATAAAGCATTTAGAATTCAATTTAGTAATTTCATGTGTAGAAAACATACAAGAGGGCAATATTAGGTGTATGTCAGGAAAAGCAAAAGCTTGCGGACACTAAATAAGCGTAGAATTCTAGTTAAGCATTAGTTAAGAGCGTGGCAAGCACATACCTTTATCAACTTGCAGATGAAGTAGAGAGAGAGTGAAAGAGAGAGAGAGAGAGAGGGAGGGAGAGATGGAGGGAGGGATGGATTTATTTAAGTGGAGAAACGACGATAAGCACGGTGAGAAAAGATAGTTGGTTTTGTGGTAGTTAAAAGAGGGAGATTTTAAGTTTTACCTTGTAAAGGCTCCATTTTTATTCATCTTTTTGCATAGGTAAACACGGTGGTTATGGTTAACTTGACTGAGTTGGTGGCATATCAAGCTCAAACTTTGACAGGAACTCTTGGGTCCTACACTCTGTCTCTGTTTTTGGTGTAAAACATTGCATGCACGTGAGTGTTGCATTCAACCACAGGCACCTTTTCATGGGAAGATGAAGAGCTTGGATTGAACCACATCACAGGTCAAGAACAAAATCATGACTGTTCTCTCATATTTTCATATCTATCCGGTGGTCCAATGAACCCCTTTGTCATCTTGGCAAACTATGATTAGCTCTCACACCTGCTGCTCCAATCATCCAGTTGTATGCAATTGTAACCGAACTTGCGGGGAAGAGTACACTAACTTAGTTTCATTTCTGATGCTGGCCCTACGTCATGCTTACATTATGCTCTTTCAACACCTTAGGCCCATGGACATGTGATGACAGCCATTGTAGTGTTGTTAAATAGATGTCGAAACTGACTCCGAATCTATTGCCAGTTAAGATTTTAGATGTACAGACTGAAGAGGTTCTCAAAGGTTTTTGTGTCAATTTTTGAAGCCGTTGGTCTTCAGTTACAAGTTACAACAGAGGAAGATCACTTCCCCCGTTCGGTAAACTTCAGCCGGCATTTCAACCAATGATGTTTAGCTTGATTATTAAAGATTAGATCTTTTCCATTAGACAAGGTTAATATGTAAACCAAACAAATTATTTTATAAATTAATAAATTAAAATTAAATGATAAATTTAATTTGAATAACTTTTATAATTTTTAGGAACAAGTGATATGTTGGGTTAAAAAGAATTAGATGATAGGAGGCATCAGAAAGTTGACTTCTCAAAGTTAGATAGAAGGTATCAGAAAGTTGACATCTCAAAGTTAGCTGCCTAATCCAAATCCTCCTATCAAAACTTGTGTAACTAAGGAAAAAGTTGTTGACGTCACATCTCTAGAACTTTTTCCATAGTCAAATAGCTTTCTTTAAATGTATCGATATGTATACGTATACATATAGCAAACACAGAAGGCATACAGGAAGAAGAAAAGGGCAAGTAGGTTGAGACAAAAGAGCTTGTAATAAAAGGAAAGGAGCATTAATGAAGTTATGGGCAGTGTTAGATTTGGATTTGATAATCTAGAGAAAGCGTATTTAAAAAATCATGAGTTTGGTCCATGGATAAGCATACTACAAAAGTAACCCAAGGGACCACCTTTTATTGTTCTTGTTCTTTCCTTGCCTTTTTTTTTTTCCCGAATTTCAACTGGATCCCATTTGGATATTCTTTCCTTCTATTTTATGACTAAAACTCTCATGGCTTATCTTTTTGCTTTACGGGAGAGAAGTTGTGATGATGGTAATTATTAAAAAATTTAATTAGTTTAACTCATTTAATCTAAAAAATTTTAAAGTATTTAATTTTTAAATTCAATTTAATTTAATAATTTTTATTGTTAAAAATCGATTTAATAGGTAATTGTTTAATTTTTGTAAATTAATAAATTCTTATAAATTAAAACAAATTAATTAATTTTATTTAATAATTTTAAATTAAAATTAAAATTCTTTGAAAAGTAAGAACATTATCTGTTAATCATATTTCAAATTCTTTAATTTTATTCAATAGTTAATTAATTTTATAACAGTTTAATACTAATCGAATCTTTTAAACTTTAAATATTTTATCTCACCGATTTAATTTAATAAATCCTAAGTTTGTACGCGCAAGGTCTGACGTTAGATCAAACGAAAGGACAATATTAT